>SSNS01000368.1:316464-346464 GCA_006937985.1 Aphyosemion australe
CAATCTGCTGGGTCCCTTATATAGGAAACTTTTTTACTGATTGGCTTATGAACTGAACTGTATTGGAATGTTTACTTTGTGAAGTGCCTTGAGACGACTCTTGTCGTGATCTGGCGCTATATAAATAAACTGAATTGAATTGAATTGTATGTATGTATATATATATATATATATATATATATATATATATATATATACACTGCTCACAAAAATTAAAGGAACACTTTTTTTATTGGGCCTGGCATGAAATCAATTAAACCTGTCTGATAATTTTCTGGTTGATTAAACAGCTGAGGGCATTGTTAATCACTTTCAGCTGTATTGGTGTTCATGGACTTAACGACAGGTGCACTAAAGTGGCAACAATTACAAAACCCTCAAAACATGACTGGTTTAACATGTGGAGGTCATTTCAAGTTTCTCCCGCTTGATCTTTTTTGGCTGGTTTTCCACTCGTGCTAGTTTTGGCTTGAGTAATTATCTCTACTGGCAGCATGAGGCGAGTCCTTAACCATACAGAAGTTGCACAGGTTGTCCAACTTCTCCAGGATGGCACATCCACACATGCTGCAGCAAGGTTTAATGTGTCTCCCAGCACAATCTCCAGAACACGGAGATTTCAGGAGACTGGCAGTTATTCTCGGAAAGCTGGACAGGGCCGTAGAAGGTTCACAACCCATCAGCAGGACCGATACCTTCTCCTTTGTGCAAGGCGGAACAGGCTGAGCACTGTTCGTGCCCTACAGAATGACCTCCAGAGGGCCACTGGTGTGAATGTCTCTACCCAAACAATCAGGAACAGACTTCATGAAGATGGCCTGAGGGCCCAACGTCCTGTAGTGGGCCCTGTGCTCACTGCCCAGCACCGTAGAGCTCGACTGCATTTGCTCAAGAACACCAGAATTGGCAAGTCCGCCACTGGCGCCCTGTACTTTTTACAGACGAGAGCAGGTTCACCCTGAGCACCTGTGATAGACGTGAAAGAGTCTGGAGAAGACTAGGAGAATGTTATGCTGCCTGCAACGTCGTTCAACATGACAGGTTTGGTGGTGGGTCAGTGATGGTCTGGGGAGGCATATCCATGGAGAGACACACAGACCTCTACTGCCTAGGAAATGGTGCTCTGACTGCCATAAGGTATCCAGATGAAATCCTTGAACCCTTCGTCAGACCCTACGTCGATGCAGTAGGTCCTGGTTTTCTCCTAATGCACGACAATGCCCGGCCTCATGTGGCAAGAGTATGCGGGCAGTACCTGGAGGATGAAGGAATTGAAACAATTGAATGGCCTTCACGATCCCGACTTAAACCCAGTAGAACATGTGAGGGACATTATGTTTCGGTCCATTAGGCGGCACCAGGTTGCTCCTCAGACTGTACAAGAGCTCAGGGATGCCCTCACAGATCTGGGAGGAAATGCCAAAAGACACCATCCGTTGTCTCATTAGGAGCAAAAACTCACTGGTTGTCAGCATAAATCATATATACAAATTTATATGTGCATTAGTCTATTTTGTTACTTTTTTATACAAACACCTTGCACCTCTTCTTAAATAGTGCAATATTCTATACATTTTCCACAGTACAATATTTTTTTATTTTTCTGTCTATATTCTAGCCTGCTTTTATTTATTTTATTGTAATTTTGTTCAGCAATGCATCTGCACTGACTGAATGACAGTGATCTGAATCTGAATAAAGGTTCAGTTTAAATGCTTGTTGATTCTGAGGCAACAGTCAACCACTAAAGTGACAAGGAATCAATTTTACTACTTTATTAAGAGAGAACTTAATCTTTGTCATAAAAATGTTGTGTCTTAAGCAGATTAGAAAGGGTTGGAGGGAAAAGTGTTGAGCACTAAACTGAATGCAACACGAAAAAAAGTAAAACAAAAGTTGCTTTAAAACAGAAACTATATCATAATACATTCAAAGGGAATGGCATGCTTTAGGCCAGTGATCCCCAACTCCCTTCCCCGAGGGCCGGTATCCAGCATGTTTTAGTTGTTTCCCTAATCCAACACCTGTTCAGCAGCTCATCAGGTTCAGCAGAATCCTGTTAATCACCTGCTTATTAAAATCAGGTGTGTTGGAGCAGGGAAAACGGCAAAACATGCTGGATACCGGCCCTCGGGGAAGGGAGTTGGGGGTATCACTGCTTTAGGCAAATCATTTCAAAGAGCAAAACGTCTGGTACCTTTAAATATTCTTTCAAATACAGCAGATATTTTCTCAGCCTAACATCCGTTTTGACAACATAGCTACATATTTGTGTGCTGTTTAAAGAGCTAGTTGATAGCATAGATTAAAAACATTGAAAGTCAGGCATTCAGACAAATCAGAAGATGCTGCAAACAAAAGTATACATTTATAAAACAACTATGTTTTTGTACACAATTTAGTTTTCATTAAGTTAATAATCTCATGTTATTGTTTTATCACAGAATAAACATGTTTATGAATAAATAAAGGCATTAAGGAAATGACCAACAGCTAACAGAACATAGAAGATGTCTGCAGGGCTTTGTTTAGTGAACATAACAAATTAAAAGGTGACCACTGTTTGAGGGGGGTCACAATTAGAAAACAAAACAATATTACTCTGACTTCAGTGCTTTACCAGATTCTCTTCAGTTGTATTCAAAATATACAGAAAACATGATGCTCAGACCACAATGCTCCATAAAAAGGTTTCTTCCATCGGTGGCAATGTCTGTCCCCATCTTTATTGGCTTAAAAATAAAAACGTAGAGAAAACAGTAACTGTCTACATGGAGGAATCAGACCCCTGTGGGGGCGAGGCGGCTGATGAAGGCGATGCTGCTGAGGCACATTCTCCTCAGGAAAACAGGACAGGCAGGCTTCATGATGAAGTGTTCCAGAAGAATTCGTAGCTCATAGAACAAGGTGCTGCGGAAAAACAGGATATTGACTCTTTAACTTAATATTTAGAAATATAAATATGGCATCTGTGTTTAAAAGGAAAATACTCCTCAAATACAGTGTGGCATAAAGTATTTGACAGCTAAGTTGTCCCATTTAAAAAGATGAGCTAGGGCTGTAAATTTTCATCATAGGTACACTTCACCTTTAAGAGACAGAATGTAAAAAAAATTCAAAATATCTCATTGTATGATTTTTAAATATGTGTACAATGGTGCAGGAAATAAGTATTTAGCACCAACAAGCAAGCAAAAATTCTGGCCCTCACAGAACTGTTACTTTTTGTTTAAGAAGCTCTCCCATTCTTTACCTGCATAAATGTGTTTGAACTCACGATCTATGTAAAAGACACCTGTCCACCCCTTCAAACAGTCAGACTCCAACCTCCACCATGATATAGACCAGAGAGCTGTCTAAGGACACCAGAGACAAGAATGTACACCTGCACCAGACTGGGATGAGCCAATCTACCATAGGCCAGCAGCTTGGTGAGAGGAAATGAACCGTTGGAGCAATTATTAGAAAATTTAATAAATACAAGACCAATGACAATTTCCCTTGACCTGGGGCTCCATGCAAGGTCCCCCTTTGTGGGGTACAAATGATCTTGAGAACGGTGAGGAAACAGCTCAGAACTACACTGGGGAAACTGGTCATTGACCTCAAGAGAGCTGGAACCACAGTAGCAAATGTTGCTATTAGTAACACACTACATCGTCATAGATTAAAATCTTGTAATGCTTGAAAGGTCCTCCTGCTTAAGCCGGCACACGTGCAGAACCATCTGAAGTTTGACAGAGACCATCTGGATTATCTAGAGAATGATTGTGAACATGTACTGTGGTCAGACCAAAATAGAACTCTTTGGAATAAACGCCACTCGATGTGTTTGAAGGGTGAAGAATGCAGAGTTCCTTCCATCCTTCCATCCATCCATCCATTTTCTGTAACCGCTTATCCGAGCAGGGTCGCGGGGGGCTGGTGCCCATCTCCAGCAGACATCGGGCAAACAGGCGGGGTACAGAATGGGAATGCAGAGTTGCATCCCAAAAATACCATAAACTCTGTGAAGCATGGGGGGGGGGGGGGGGGGGGGGGGGTGTGTGAAACATCATGCTTTGAGGCTGCATTTCTGCTAAGGGGCCAGGACAATTAATCCATATTAAGGATAGGATGAATGGGGTCAAGTATCGTGAGGTTTTGAACAAAAACCTCCTTCCATTAATGAGAGCATTGAAAATGAAACATGGCTGGATCTTCCAGCATGACAACAATCTTAAACACACCGCCTGGGCAACATAGAAGTGGCTACATAAAAAATATTTCAAGGATCTGGAGTGGCCTAGCCAGTCTCCAGACCTCAATCCAACCGAGAATCTGTGGAGAGACCATGTTGCCCAGTGACAGCCCCAAAATATCCCAGCTCTAGAGAAGATCTGCATAGAAGAATGAGCCAAAATAGCAGCTACAGTGTGTGCAAACCTGGTGAAGACCTACAGGAAATGTTTGACCTGTCATTGCCAGCCAAGGTCACATTACTACTGAGATGAACTTTTGTTACCGACTAAATATTTATTTTCTGCACCATTATAATAAATTCTTTAAAAATCAAAGGTATTTCCTGAATTCTTTTTTTATTCTGTCTCTCACAGTTGAAGTATACTTATGAAAATTAGACCTCTCATCTTTTAAGTGGGACAAATTGAACAATCGGTGACTGCCAAATAAGTCTTTCCCCTTCTATATTTATATATTTCAGCATAAGAATGAAAAGCTACTGGAATACAATCACATATAAACAGAAGCAGATCATCTTGTTTTCTGCTGTCCTTAGATTTTTCAGGTACACTGTTTTGCATCAGTGAAAACCAAAGACTATCATCTGCATTGCAAATCTTGAACCTTCCTTTTTCATTTAAACTATGAAAGTGGGTCAAGTCCAGCAACTGCACAATATCTGTGATGCTAAAGGAGAGCAACAGTTCTCACACAGAACTATTACAGTATGGTCACTACAGTAGGGATTTGAAAATAAACATCTCTTCTGGAAGCAGTATATTACCTTTAAAGTTATTTTTTGAACAGCATACGGTTAAGAAGATTCTGTACCAATATTATTTTACTCAACACCTTACCGGCAGTATGGGTTTCTTCTGGATGTGTAGCGGAGTGTGAGGAATCGGTAGTAGATAAAAGGCAGCAACAAGCTTCCCTGGCCACTGTTGGATAAGACATAAATTACATGCTTCAAAAGGCTTTTTCAAAAATGTTCTGCATATTCATCTAAAATAAAATAACAAAGATGTGTGATGCACATTATGAAATAAAGTCTAACACAATACCAGGCATAATTATCCCCATTTCTGAGTTCAGAGTCTCCAATGAACACTGAGCCCAACAATGGTTAAGATTACAGCTGTAAACATACCTGAAGAGCATGAAAACAGTGGCTGGCATTAAGAAAATCTCGTTACAGGCGATGAACTTCAGGATGTTCTGCTGATTGGCTGTTAGTCGGTCCAGGAGGTTTCGTACAAACATCAGGCTGTTCGGGCCCACAGACTGCAGGAAAAAGTAAAATACAATTCAGATGGTGATTAAAAAGCTGACCACATTTTCAGAGGTGCAGACAGTTTACAGTGAGAAAAACAAAAGGGCAATCACAAAAGTATTTATTAACTTTTATTAAACTTTTTAGTTTAAGTGGGCCTACACTCATTTTTTCAATAAACCTGCAGTGGTCTCAAGTATTTCTCTGTAGAAAAAAAGCTCTGGCGCTCCTGTTTCAGGAAGTAGAAGTGCGCCAGAGGAGCAGGGGCTTGAAAAAAGCAGGTTTTGGAGTCTTATTCATTAATATTCATTATATGCAAACATCTAGCCTCTGGTTGGCTAACAGCAGAGCGACTCTTCTGCTTCCTCTGTTCGCTCTTCTTTCTTGGCTAAAAAAATGCAACCTTGATGTTTTATCTCCACAAATAACACAAACTTGAAGGAGTTCTGCCATGTTATGGAGTTGCTAATGCTAACGGTTAGCTTCTGCTAGCCAAAACATGCTCTGCTCTTTCCTGGATGCTAAGCCTTCCCCGGCTATGAGCCAAAATGGATGAGTCCATGAATGCTAATTTACAGTGTGACATAGAACTCAGTAGCTGTTTCTGACCTGAGCATTTCCCCATCTATTTTTTATCAGCTGCTAATGCAGGAAATAGGGATAGAAGACAATTTCCACGTTCAGCCTAAATGTGAAACTCAAGAGTGACCAAACCAGCTCCGGTGGCCTAGTGGTAGAGTGTCCGCCCCGGGACTGGGAGATCGGAGTTCGAATCCCGGTCGGGTCATACCAAAGACTTTGAAAAATGGGACCCAATGCCTCCTTGCTTGACGCTCAGCATTAAGGGGTTGGATTGGGGGATTAAACCACCAAATAGTTCCCGAGCGCAGCCACAGCTGCAGCTCACCGCTCCCCACCATGGGGATGGGTCAAATGCGGAGATGTAATTTCACCAGTGTGTGATGATGACTTGGGACTTTATCTTTGTAATTCAAGAAAAAACAAGCATTACATGTTTCTCAGTGAACCCTTCACTTAAAATTTGGATCTACGCAACGGCTGGCTGGTTGATTAGACTGATAATTAAACTCCATTAGGCTGCAGCTGATGGCCCACTCAATCACTCAATCTTTGGCAAATTGCTCCTAGACATTTAAAAAGCATTAAACGTGGCAGCACATGATTCATGACTCATACTCACATCAAGAACCTTCTTTGTGTAAGTAGTAGCATGAAGCAAAGAAAACAGGAAAACTGGAAAGATGCTCACTAGACACAAAAGTTAAGGATCAGCCCAAATCACTTCAAAATAAAGTGCAATAAACACAAGCAACCAATCTACGAGCTATTTATTTAAACTATAAGTCAAAACTATGTCATGTATTTAAATGTATGCAAATCACCACAAAATCCGTCAGACCTGTGTGAAGTTAAACAAATTAAGTCTGTTGACAAGCTTAATTGCAGTCTGTCTAACAATTGTTCATTTCTAAGCAAAGAACAGCCTTCATACATTTTAGACTGAAGCTGCAGGAAAGAAGAAACATACACCATGTCAGAAGAGGCCATCAAATATTCAAAACACATTTTTTTAAGCTTTCAAAGTTACCATACAGAACATTTTTAGGGTGAAAGGATACTCGTGATGGGGTAAGAGTTGACCAGGATGAGAGAGTAAAGCAGGTAATGGCAGCTGTCTTCTTGCAGAGCCTGGGCTAGGAAAGCTCTGCTCAGCTGAAAGCGTGGAAGCCTCTGGTGTAGACGAAGCGCACTGGTGAGTGCATTGGCTAACAAGGCTCTCTGATAAAAGTTAGCTGCTGCATGAGGTCTAAAATACACAAACACGGATATATTATACATCTTAATGGTGATGGATAAAGGTCAAACTGATGAACAAATTCATATTTTTTATGACTAGTGTGTAAACTCACCCCAGGATTGGTAGAATAAACATGATGGAGCAGTACACAGTAAAGAGACGAGATAGCCACATGGCGGTTTCCAGCTTGTTGCTCATTAAAAATTGCTGTAGAACAAAAAAAAGATACAACCATCCATGGCTTTAAAATATACACACATTATTTGCATGGCTACGTTCAACAAATACATGCTTCTTTCAAAGATTAAGAACAAAATGAGTCACTGAACAAGCAAAAAACAAAATGTACAGATTTCACGAGGAATTAATGCTAAAACATATTCAGTAGATAAAAAAATAAGGTACATTTTTATTTATTCCATAAATGGTCAAGCATCAGAGCCTGTAAGAGCTTCTTGTAACCTGGTGAGAGGCTCTTTGCGAGTTTGATGACATGAACTTTGATTTTTATTCTTAGAAATGTTAAAAGTAGTTCTTTCAGTAAGCTAATATGTGAAAAATGATGAAAACAAAGTGCAAGACAATCAACAAAAGTACTACAATGTTGAATTGGCTAGAGACTTCAAACAGCCTTTCATCACAGCTTGATCCTTACTTTTTACAATTCCACTAACCCCGCAACTTTGTGTGATACTTTGGTGAAATGAAGTGCTGTCCAATAAGGCATCATACATATATAAGGACACATGCATTGGCTGGAAGATGTACAACTTGAGGTTCACTCACCACAGGCCCAAGCTGGGGAGGCGGGGCTTGTTGGTTCGTATCAGCCATCTTTCAGAGTGTGGGTCCTCTGTTGAAAAAGAAAAATCACTCAAGATGCAGCAAAAGTGACACTAAATGAGTGAAGATAAAATACAGGATTATGGGTTTTCTCATACATGATCCACATTCTATAAAAGCAAAGGAAGATTTCTACTCATTTTTTAAATCACTGAGAATATGTCAAGCTACTTAAGTTTTAAACCCCAAATACTCCTTCCATTGTGCAATTAGACTGTCCTGTGTGTGTGTGTGTGTGTGTGTGTGTGCGCGCGCGCGTGCGTGCGTGCGTGATGCATATGATATTACAAAATATTACATCATATTACCACCATGTGCTCTGGAATGGTGGTTCCCAAACCTTTCGGTTTCAGACCCACAAAATATCAAGATCTTTCTATTTTGATGAGACAGAGATGTTTAAAAACTCAATAATTCATGGCAAAAAGAAAACCACTTCAGCTCATATTCATACTATTTATAAATTATGACAATTTAGTTTTTGTAGCAAATATACAAGAAGACTTTGGGAACCACTGATATAAAACCTCATACCTAATGATTTTAGATCCTTGTTAAAATAAAAAAAATAGTACTGTTTGATAACTGACTTAGCATGAATATAGAAATTATCAAAAGAAATATATGTTAAAATGTACAATAGAAAAAGAAAGCAGTTAACCAGCCTACAATCGCATCTGGCCTACACTAGTTAGGATAAATCTGCTCACCCTCGATAAGCTTTGCATAGAGAACAACGAAATTCCGTTTTACGGTGATTAGAAGCTTTAACTGTAAAGTTGTACTTTATAAATCAAAAGCCAGTAACACTAATTTCACTCATTCTTAAACAGCTGCTGGTTATCTAGAACATTCTGTTACCATCGTTACAAGATCCCTCCTCAGCTAGCTAATATTAACTACCTAGCATTTAGTTTCCTTCTATAATCATCTTACCTTGATTACGTTGGTTAGTGCTGTCTCTTCTGGTTGTTTAATGTAATATGAACAGAACCGAACTAACTCGATGATACTGGACTTGGTAATAAAACGGCGTCAGTCAGGAGGATCGAATAATTCCGTTGCGTGAATGAACTGGCCACCACCACTGACTGTAGCTGTAGCATCTGTAGTAAATGATCACCTGACCTTCTGAAGCGGAAGAACAGTGCGACATCTCGCGATGTTTCAGGTAGCTGGTTCTTCCCATAGAAAACAGCACCCTCTACTGGAGAAAAAATATATTTTAAATATTTGAAACGTTTATGGTTTTTTAGCTGTTTTTATAAAACATCCAGACATAAAACAACAAATTCATAGATCCCTCTGTTTATTTTAATGTTCAAACCTAAAAACAAGCGTTCCTATTACAATTTAAAAGCACACATTGCATTTAAATGTACATTTAATTTTACCTTATAAGAGTTTTTGGTTACAGAAAGAAAATAAATTCCACAATACATTAAATATTTCTAAATAAGCTGTCCCTATCAGTTTCCATATGGAAAACCCTTGATCCCTTCGTAATTTAATATTTTAAATCCAGCTATCTACACGTTTTCTCTCACTTTATGATCTAAAAAAGCTTTCTTCACTTTTATTATCCAACGCTATTGAATAAATGTTATCAGAATCCTAATCAAACATAAAAATACTACTTTTATCAAGTAGGCTACTTACATTTTTATAGCCACACTAAACTGCTGCATTTCTCGTGTTAACTGTTGAAACCACTAGAGGGCGCGCGCGACCAGACTATTATATTACAGGAGGTTGCTCTAAGCTGGAAAATTATTTTAGCTTTAAGTGTACCTTATTTGGTCCCAACATGTTTCAAATCTTACATCTGACAGCCTCTGCAGCACATATATCCGAAGATTATTGGCATGAGTGTCGCAGGATAATGTGTTTGCTGTAGATGCCATTTGAAAATATAGGCAGTGTAAGCACTGTAGAATCTAATTATTTCTTTGCAAAACCTAATTAGGCATTAAAAAAGGTTAACGCCAGCGCCTGAAACGTTTTTGTTTAATAATCCCATTACTGCCGGCTCATCATGTATAAAATGGTGCAGGAGGACACTAAGTTTCCACTTGTTAAAGGGAATCTCTGAGAAATAGTCGCATGTTTTTGACACTATCTGGGATTGGAAATTAGGGTTTGTAATTAAACTGCGGAGACTCAGCTCAGCACTGCGCACGGAGTAAGTAAGGCTGCAGCGTCCGGCCTACTTTGCATGCTTTTTTATGTTTAGTTGATGGTTCTCTGTTTGCTGCAAAACACTAAAATTTATATATATTTTTTATTTCAAAATGTCGTCTTGTGCTTGGGGAGCACAGAATCACCTCCAAACCGCAGCGCGCGCCGCAGACATTCTGTTATTATTTTCTAAAGCGTCATCTCCTCTCGGACTAAAGCAGTCACTAGAGAGATCCAGGTGAGAACTTAAAGCGACAAGATTTTCTGACCGGTTTTTAATTAGGCAGGAATCAGAAGGAAGAACTGAAAGCGGAGTAATCACGGGGGAAAATAGTCACGAACTCATGATGTGGACTTGAAAAACGACAAAAACCCAAATGCTAACACACGAATAGAACTTAAAACATGTTTTTACGCTTCATCTTGTTTTCCTATTTTATATTTAAGATGATAAACAAAATGTGGATGATTTTATTTGAACTAATTTCTCGATAGGAGCAAATACATCTGAACAATTTGAGTCGATATTATTTTGTTGTGCGTAAATGTTTGCAACATTTTGTTGATTTCTTTTTCTCCTTTATTATTTTTTAAAATTACGCACAGATTACGCATGGAGGTTTGTCACGGAGGTGGGTTAAAATGCAAGAGTTTATGATGTTATTTGGAGAATTCAATAACATTTTTTCCGTTTTACATGATATTATTCCTTATTTTCTGTCCGTTAGCCTCATGTGGGATATTTTACAACCCGGTGAGAATCTTTGCCAAGCCTTGTTTTATAGGCCACAGTCTTCTAAAATCATATTTAAAATGCCCACAATTAGAATAATTTTAAACAAAGTCGTACACACCTGTTTTTATTTATAAATTTAAACGCATTCCAACATCTTTTCATCAATAAAAATACCTCCCACCCCGCCCCACCTTTGATCTGCATTCAAAGCTCCATCGCCAACTTTTCATGATAAATAGGCCCAGAGAAACGAGAAAGGAGCGTGAGTGACGCTCCGGAGTGAAAAGCGTTTGAATGAAACGAGCCGTCGGTGCGGAGTGAAAAGAAGCGCGCTTGTAACGTCCTGGTCTGAGCCGAAGCTGTGGCCCAAAACAAACAGGGCGTGGAAGCGGATGAAAATGGAGACAAGCGAGGAAGACGAGCAGAAGAAAGAGCGTGTTTGATGTGGAGGAGAAGAAGGACACGGTGGATTTTCCTCCGACTGGTTCAAGAAACAATAAATCAACTTATCAACAGATTTCTGCTCTTTTCTCTTTCGCTCTGTTGCGGAACCAAAGAGTTGTTTCAAAGGACAAATGTGCGCTTTGATCAGGAGAACTGATCAAAAAATGTTTTTTATTCTCAGATGTAAAATGACGTTTAAAATTTAGCTGTGATATTTTCCTTTTTTATTAGAAAATATTAAATAAGATAATTTAGATACTTTTAAAAGTATCGATGGAGATTTAATTTTTTACATTTGCTCAATGAAATACGTTGCTTCACTTTTATTTTTAAAAATGTGGTTTGCCTTCAGATTTGTTTAAGAAAAAAATCAGCTAAAGCTTCGTTGACCTTAGCGCACTGTTTTAATTTTATTTGAGATTTTAAATATTTTCTTCATTGATTTTAATTTCTGAAATCAAAATGCTGACTTCTGATATTTGACATTTTTCCCACGAAGAGCATATTTTGTAATCCTCAATTCTGTTTGATTTCCCCATATGTGTTTTTTCTTTTTATCTCATGATAATATCTAATATATTGTCTTCACACACTCGGTTTGTGTGTGTTCACTTCACTCTGTGATTTGGGGACATTTAGAAACACAAAGACAACCCTATCAGTGAATAATTATATGCAAAAATATGTTAGAATCCCATTGCAATCTCACTCTATAGCATAACCAACATTAGACTAAAAATGTCTTATATTTTGTTTTATCTCGTGGTTCTGTGATGATTCAGACAGTATCTGATGCCCTCCGTGAACCGAACAGAGCAAACAGATCCACCAGAAGCTGATTTTTCTTTAACCTTTTTGGGGAGTGAAGCCATGTTTGTTTGTGGCTTGAATGGGGCCATAATGGAACTGATGGCATCAGGATTGTCACCACAAATGGTCTGGGCGTTTTTCGAAACTGTTTGACAGAATCTATTATGTCACTGGTCACGTCCCTCCACTCCTTGCTCGCTTTGGTTTGAATGGGAGCGAATTAATCAAATGGTTGGAGAGGGATCCACCAACTTCATGCACTCTGGGCCGAGGCCTGCGCCACTCAGGTCTACCTGAACACATGCAGGTACAAAACAAGTAAAGGCAGAAATTCTTCTTTTTCTTTTCAGAATTTAAAAAACATCTCCTCCTGTAGATGACATCACTTTGCTTTCTGATCTTTTCTGCGGCCTTCTTTGCGATCAAATGCATAAAGAATATTATTTAATGTTTTGCTGATTAACTAAGATCATCATGAATTTACTGTGGGTGACAATTGAATTCATTTCCCCCGTAAATTGTTTATTTGTTTAAATAAATAAAAACATAAATAAATAAATAAAAAATAAATAAATAAATAAATAAAAATCAAAGAATGATCCCAGATAAAATCTTTTTGTTCAGATAATTTCTGAGAAAATCTAATTCTTATAAACCTAACATTCGGACACGAGAAGATCTGAAGATGATTCGTTTTATGAATCATAACAATTTATTTATTTATTTATTTATTTGGGGAGGCTGTTTAAAACACCATCCCTGCCATTTTTTTCCAGGAGCTGTAGCGTTATTGCTTTATCAAGCACAATCACAGTGTGAATTAATCAAAGCCCTCCGCGCCGGAGCACCTATAAGCGCGGGCATTGTTTGGCTGTAATGGATGGCTTTAAATTTTGACGTTATTATTTCCCGTCATTTCTGGAAACAAATTGAACATTTATTGCATATATATTAAAAATTATACAGTCGTCGGGAGAGGCTGATGTCTCTTTTATTGAGGCGCACCGAGAGGTGAGGTCTCACCGGATCAATTTCCCTGTCTTGTTACTCCCGCAAGAGGATGTTTGGAAAATGCCTGCACCGCTAAATTGATTCAGAAACGAATTCATAACTTGAGGCGTTTAAGCAATTCGGTGGCGCCTTGTTTTCTTTTTCTAATCCCGAATCTTTCTTTTATTCCCTGTTTTGATTGAGCATCCGTAGTTTTGCGCCGTCCTGCTTCCCTTTCTTATCTCCGTTTGTCCAAGTTCGCCTATTTTTCATTCTTTGTTTAAAAAATGCATTTAATACACTGGGTTTTGGGTGGCTTCACAAACATAGCCATTAAGCAATCACAATGCTTTTATTGTGCACTTGATCTGAAAATAGAGGCCGGTCTGACTGCGGGATCCAGACGAACCTATGGAAAAGGCCTTGTCTTTGTCCGCCTGTACGGAGATGAATGGCCCGTGTCAACCAGATGATTAGTTTGCACTATTAAATTGTCAAAAAGGAAGGATTTTCCCCTAATAATGCCTTTTGGTGAAGAATTATGGAATTCAGAGCTGTTTGCAACTGCTGGGGAACTTGCAGGGCTTCGCAGGGGCGAGGGCGAAGGTCAGACAGAGTTCTCATCGCTGCGTCCAGTGTGGTGCAGCAGTCAGAGGGGACCCGGAGACAAATGCGGGTCTATTTCCTGCACCATGGGAAGATTTATCCCTACATTGTTCCAGATGAACGAGATCGATGCAATAGCAGTGAAATTCAAACCTGAGCCGCTGAGCTTTACAAGATGCGTAAAATCCATGCGTAAAAATGCGATCGTGCCAATGGAATCACCTGCAGGAATGATTCAAATCTAAGTTTATATTAACTGTAAATGTATCATATTTGATATAAAAAGGAACTTTAAACAAGCTTATAGTTCTAAAGGAAAATCTTAAAAAGCATTAAAACGTGTCCGGTTGGCCAGACATGTCGCCACACATGAGCCGTCTCTCCTCTTGCCTCGTTAGCCCTTTCTCCATCAGGAAACCCCCTTCCATCCCGCCCAACGTCTATAGTGCCAACGTTTTGTGTTAAATGTTAACAACTTGGCCTGATCCATTTAATCGCCAACAACAAATCTGTGTTGACTCTAACACTCGCCTCCATTGTGCCCATTATGCTCCTGCCCTCACTTGAAGATTTATGTATTTTTGATATTAAATTCCTTCTGTCATCAAGACTGCTCTCTTGTTGACTTTTCTTGACCTGGTGACCCCGTTCCCCAAACTTTCCCATATTTAACGCGGGATGCCCCCCCTCACACACACACAGCTCTGCTGCAGCTCAATGCTCTGTGGCTCCTTCTGTTGGCATGTGCTGTTTGCACTGTTCTTGAACTTCAGTGTGCTGCCCTGTCCTCGTCCTGTACTCTGAACCCTGAGGAGCAAAGCTTCCTTCAACATAACAGCGTATTGTCCACCAACCCTTGAAGTCATTTGAAGGGAACCAGAACTACTGGGCATTCTGGGTTCAGTGTCTGGTGTCTATAAACAGCCATTTGCACTTCAGTTATGTTTTGCAAACTGAATTCATCCTCTTTTGACACAGAGTGACAGATGCCCACACACCTTTGCCACGTATGACGTCCATGTCGTCTATACAAGCCTCCCTCTGGCTGCCCAGCTTGCTAATTAGTTAAACAAACATTAATACTAATGATCCCACTGGCCTGGGGAGCTCTGGGGGTTTTGTTCGCCTACTTTGTCCCAGCTTCTCCCGTTGGAAACTTGGCCCCCGCTGACCTGAGTTATCACGATGCTGCAGAGGCGCTTGGACCGCCCTGGCCGGAGTCCATCCCCCCAGAGGCCAAAGGGCAACGTCCAAGGCCCGGGAATGCCACCACCAGCTGCTTGTGGTGACACCATTTACAAAAGGGGCTTGGTGAGCAATCCTTCTATGGGCTGTCAGTGTTGTGACAGAGCTGGACTGACATTTATTTACTCATTGGACCAAAAACTGCCTGTTTAGTTTGAGCAACAAGCGGTCTTTAATGATTAATTTGCCTTAAATCTAAAGAAAACTCCACATTCTAATCAGATACATTTCATAACTTACATGAGCTTTTGATTATAAGAAAATGTTTACAATGTTATATCTTAGTCTTTTTACTGATCTTCTTATTGACCAGGGGACCTTTTGCAAAACAAGTTCCTAATTGCCAGCAAATGTCACATTATCTTGCAAAACTGGCAAATAGTGCACATTGAACCTTGAAATTATATCTAAAACATTCAAAGAGAGCATTCTTTTGATTTTCCTTGGAAATCTCATGAGTAAATTAGCTAATAAGACATAAATACAAAGAGACCAAGATTTGTAGGCCTACACATTTTGTTTCTTAAGGGGACATGTTCAAAACTCACCTTTAGCATCTTTTTGTGCTGCCGTGTAGGTCTCTATTGCCTCTATAAACACTCCAAATGTGAAAACTCATCTATCCAGTTTCTGTCAGTGTTTGGTTTTAGAAATGATGAGACATTTCAAAAAGTCCTCGTTTGTGACATCACAAACAGGGAACGCACAGAATCACCTCTGCAAGAGAGAGCTGCTAGAGGAGCGGCAGTTCTACTCCGAGCCCCTCCCAGATATCAGAGCTTCTCAGCTTATAGCAGCCTGAGTGGTGGATGGGTGGGCATAGCCAGCTCCAGCTTGTTTTCTTAAAGTGACAGAACCCTGAAACGACTCATTTTGGAAGGTGAAACTATCAAGAATAAAGCTGCTGAAATTGCTTTATGTGAGAGGGAATTTAATCCATAACTTCATACACATGTTTGGTAAACATAAAACTATTGTAACTTAAGAAAAAAAGTCATAATATGTCCCGCATTTATAATTATGTTTTACAAAAAAAAATGAATCGAGACATCGTTTTCTCAAAGGATAATAAAATTTGGGATCTAATTGGATTATTTTACAATGTATTATGTTAGCTCAACATATATAGCCTTTGCATTAATTGTTATTAATAAATAATTAAAACAGAAAGTTGCTGCTGTTCCAACAACGTTCTTAATACCAAACAGGCCTTTTCAAGTGTAATGTTAAACTTGTAACAGTTGGGTATTCCCTGAGATTTAAAACCCCACTTTGACGCAGTCAGACGGCGCTGATTTTTGGACCGTCCTGGATTTGTTTGCGTTTCTTTCCAAACTCAAACGTTTTTCTTCTCCCCCGCAGCGCGCTGTGCGGTTAACACTGAACCCATTACACGTTGTCATCCCAGCCTCTCTCGGTGTTATTCGGACAATGTTTGGCCATTTACCCGTCTTGTGTCTGTGCGCTCCAAGGAGGTCTCGACAGAAATTGATACTAATTGCGGGGACTGTACACTGCTGGCTGGTGGAGCGCCTGCGGGCGCTTGGAGGACCTGCTTGTCACCGCCTAATTGACAAGGGCTTGTCTGTCCTGGGAGCAGCTGGTCCTAAGCACTGGCGCACAATCGCAATCTTGACACGGCCTCCACTCGCCTGAAGGAGTTTTGAGGGGGAAACGCCGTTAAAGGGAGATTTATTGAATCTCCCTTTGGGTGACGCGGTATTAAGTACGCAATATAGGCTTATTTCCAAGGGGTGCTAAAGGGAGCCGCACTCCCGGTATTAATAACAGAAGGTGGCAATTAGGCCAGACAGGTGACATTTCATGTGACATTATGAATCACCGCAAACAAGACAGGAGCGAGTAAATAAAAGCGATGTGAAATCGGTTTTAAGGGAAACTTATTTTACTTTGCGCTGCTACATGGCACACAATCAGCCTATTTGTGCGCAAATCGGATAAATTCTGAGGAGTGTGTGTGTGTGTGTGTGTGTGCGTGTGTGTGTGTGTGTGTGTGTGTGTGTGTGCCATTCAAGTGGCTCAGACACAAATAACACCAACCCTCACAGTAAAATAATCCATTCATTATTCCGGCCCGTTTCTATAACAGCATTTGAATGCGCCAAGAGGAGAAAAACCCAAGAAAGTATTGTTGTCGTCTGCAAGAGAAAAGGGTTTTTCTCGACTTTCCCACTGCCTGTAAAGAAACGCTGCTTTTCTGGCTCTTTTGAATTGAAAATCGTGATTTTTTTTCCCCTGGTGTTCTCCGGACGCGCTCTTTTCTTTCTGCGTAACAATGACAACACTGGAGCACCCCGCCGGTGCGCCACAGTTGGGGATCTCGTGGATTGTTTTGGACATCTTTGGATTTCATCAATCAAAATGACTGCAGTTTTCCATAAAAATGCTGAATTTGGTCCCGAAGCCGAGCGGCCAAAGGTAGAAAATACGAAGCTGTCCTTCTCAATGATAAATGGCCATCCTTTGATTGAACAAACAGAGAAATACGTGCCACGTTTCTGAGAATCTGGTCAAGATTGTAAAGAGAGGAGTTGGTTGTCCTATATGCCAGAAATGCAATAGGCTGTAAAAGCTTCCACTCAAGCATGTGAACAAAACACATGTAAACCACATAAGGCGAATTATTACCACTCTATGCGTTTTTTTGGGGAACCAAATCAAAATATCTAATTTTTTCACAGCTTATTGTGCCACATCACCTCCTGGCCTAGGCAATAAACCTGATTAGAATCCATGAACATACAAATGTTTATAAGCGCAGGATCCTGCATCCCTGCTCCTCTTCCCAACCCGTAAACCCCCAATAACATGAAAATCCCACATGCCACCCACTAAAACCCAATTATCTAGCATCTCAGCATCCAGGCTCGCTAACATTTCATTTATCTAAAAAGCAATAATGATTTAATGTCCATACACACACACATCTGAAGGTGTTT
The DNA here is from genome assembly GCA_006937985.1 of Aphyosemion australe. Taxonomy (NCBI): domain Eukaryota; kingdom Metazoa; phylum Chordata; class Actinopteri; order Cyprinodontiformes; family Nothobranchiidae; genus Aphyosemion; species Aphyosemion australe. Next base: position 334,590 of record SSNS01000368.1, read on the forward strand.
TCTCCAAATGGCTTTAATGCTGCAGCTAATTATCCAATATTGACATTTTGTCCCGCCTCAGGTCAGCAGGTCAACAGTTGGAGATTAATGGCACCGGGAGAAGGAAGAAATAAGGAAACAGACAACAACATAAATAATAATAATAATAATAATAATAATAATAATAATAAATTAGCTTTAGACAGATTTTTAAAATTACATTAAAGATCAGAATCTTTTTATCTTAAAGCGGACATATTACCTTTTTTAAAAAAATTAAATTATAATAGTTTTGTTGTCAATACAAAACATGTTCATGAATTTCTTTGCACTAAATTCCTCTCACATTAAGCAATTTCAGGGTTTTATTTCTTGACATTTTCAGTACCTTTCAGATTGGGCTGTTTCAGGGCTCTGTCACTTTAAGAAAACAAGCTGGAGCTGGCCACGCCCACCATCCCCGCTCAGGCTGCTATAAGCTGAGAAGCTCCGATATCCAGGAGGGGCTCAGAGTAGAGCCGCTGCTCCTCTAGCATCAGCTCTCTCCTGCACACGAGAAGCGGTTCTATTCTAATTTCCCCCATTGTGACATCACAAACAGGGACTTTTTGAAAGGGCTTGTTTCAGACACATGATTCCTAAAACCAACATTGGCAGGAAAATGGATGGATGGTATTCATTCATGTCTGGAGTTTTTATAGAGGCAGTATGACCCACATGGCAACAGAAAATGATGCAAAAGGTAACTTTTGCATAATATGTCTCCTTTAAAATATTTATTTGTTCAGTTTTTATTTATACATCATAATTATTACAATTATTATTTTTATTGCCTCTCCCTATAACCCTTCTTTAAAAAGATCTAAGAGAGCTGACTGGCTTGTCGGTCTTGAAGAATTGTTTAATTTCAGGGCCCCGGCGTTTCCTGAGGTGAGGTCTGCATTGGCTGCTAATAGAGATCTAATTGATGGGCCGAGTCCCGTTTCTGTGCTCTCTCTCTCCTTTTATTGCGCCCTGGCGTCTGCTGTAAAATAGGTCTGTAATCAGATTCCCCTTATTCCTCCAGGAGCAGGATGAGAGCTCAGGGCTGCAGAGAGACAGAGACGGGGGCCAAAAAGAAAGCAGTAAAAAAAGAAAGAAGTGAGGAGAAAAAAAATCGTTATTAAAAAAGTTAAGTCTTGAGTAGAAATGTAACATACTGTTGAAGCTTTGATGAAAAAGAGGACAGCCTGGAAAAAAAAGTATAAATTGTGCTCTTTTTTTTTCTGGGTGACTTTTCTTTAAATAAACCCAGTTTTATGGCAGCTTAGGCAGCTCCAGCACTCATTAACCACTGATTTTATCTGGGTTTTATTTCTTTAAAGATTTATTGGTTTGCAGTATTTTTACACTGCAGCTTCTTAAATTCAAACCCTACAAGATTAATATAGATCAGTCATAAAAGGCTTTGGTATTACAGTCTAATGCTGCCTACTGCAATTACAATTCCAACACTCATAAATATATTCTACACACACAGATAAAAGCTTCACGAACACCCTGAAAGTCTCATATCTAGTGGAAAAACCAAACAAACTGTTATATAAAAATCTCATTTTTAGCTTTTCTTTTTACCGCTAGTCAAATTTTACTTACAAACATGTTTTAAAGGATAGTTTTTTCTGCTCATGCAAAGTTTCCTCATGTCTTCCCTCAGTAGTCTCTTTGCACACTGGTTTTCTACACCAGTCTCTGTGTAAACGTGCCTCAAACTGAGTTTATTTGTGCTTTCATGACTCAAAGCTCAATCTAATCAAATACCACACAGACCAAATCGCCAATGTTGTCATGCACCCAAGTTACAGAGGATGTCAGTCAGATCAGAGTGGCAGCAACAGACACAAACCGATCCTCCTCCCCCTCTCTGACTCTGTTTTTCTCCCCGTCTCCTATAGAGCTTCCTGGAAGCCTGTGATTGGCTGCCTGTCTGGGTAGTGATAGCAGCCCTGGAGCCGAGGATGATTGATGACGGCGGGGGCAAGGCCGAGCGCTGGCAGCATAAAGCCCCATAGACGCCTCAATAAAGAGCCTGGCTAGTGGAGAGCCTGGGCCCCTCCGCCTCCGAGGACCCGCAGCTAGAGGAGTGCATGGAGAGAGGCAGGAGGAAGAGAGGGAGAAGGAGAGGTGCTCTGTTGTTGGATAATCTGTTTAGCTGTTGAGCCAGCAGCCGTCTGAGGCTGGATAAGTGCAGCGACGGATGTGTGTGGGGTGAAAATAGCAGGGGTTGGCTGGTGGAGAGCTGGAGGGAAGAAACAGGCAGAGACAGAGGAGGAGAGATGGATCATCCAGACTCAGGATGCATAATGGGAAAAAAAAGGGAAGCGGATGAAGCCTGCTAAAACTGAGAGCTGTAGCTGGAGGTTTACACGCTAAAATGCTCAAAGACCAAAAAGGTTCATCAAAAACAATGAGCAATATGAACCTTCTCTGGTGGCCATCACTCAGCCAGCAGATGCATAACTGTGTTGACCTTTGGTTCTGTGTGTCAATGAGACCCTGCGAGTTGGATTCCTTCAGTGCTGCGTCCACTGCTGTGCCCCCAGACCGCATGCAGCCCTGTTGTAACCCCCAGTGCACAGCAGCTCTGAAAAGCACAATTAGGCACCAATCTGCTCCTACCAAGCCAGCTTTGAGTGAGTCCAGCATGGCTACATGATGTCCTGCAGACCGTCCTGGCTGGAGTTGGCAGGATGATGGTCGGAGTGATGGGGATGATGGCTGTCTTCACTCGGCAGGGTCCAGAGAGGTCAGAAATGGGAGGAAATGGTTCTTGTTCTTCACATCCGGATCATGAGCTGAGAGGAAATATTCTTGTTTCACATTTGAATGTCATTACGTTTAGGCAGTTTGGTCATTTTAGAGTAATATTTGCAAGCTATAAGGGAAAGTTATGGGGGATTTCATTAGAGGATGTGGAGAATTTAGAGAAAACTTGCAAGCAACAAAGCAAAGACCTGCACAGAACCTTGGTGATCTTATAACAGATAACATAGCATCTGTTGTAAAAAAAAAAATCATGGCTCATCCACAACGTTCCTTATGGAGGAAAAACCAGAGAATAATTTTTGTATCATTTGTAAAATGTTCAGTCTGCTCAACCAAAGGGATTTCTTAACTTTATAGTTTAATTTATCGGGTCTATTATCAGATTATAGCTCATCTGCAGAAACTACTGAATGCGTTTTGCAAAAACTGTTTTGTAGAATTACATTTAGTAGCAGGTTCCTATTCCTAATTGCTTTAAAAGTTTTAATAGTTTGAAGAGACTTACACATTTGTTTATAAGATTCTTTGTGTTTAGAAGTGTTTAAGGAAAAACTATTTCAAACGCAACTTACTGTATGTTGTCAAACGTGACACAAAACAGAGAAATAAACTCCACCTTCCATGATATCACATTTTTTATTTAAATCTGCATTCAGCCAGTTTTCTGTGAGCTGCAGAGGAGGTGAACTTTGGTAAAAATATAATGAAACTACATTTCAGTCTAGCTCTCTTCAAAATTTAAAAGCAATTTAAAGCATGTCCAGAAAAACAAACCTGATACTTTCTTGTCTTGTCTTTTCTTTTCACCAATAACATCTTTCGCATCCTTTCAATCCTGCTGCTTTTTGTGATTTGCACATTTTTCTGTTGCATCCACTCATTTCCTTATTCATGTTTCCCATTCCCTGTAAATACTCCGCCAACTCCCCACTGAGGAACGATAAAGGGATTTTCTATTTTTCTCTAAAGGCATTGTTATAATTTCCTAGCATTGTTTGCTGGAATTACTGCTAAATTATTGTTTTGATCATTTTATACTTGCTGTTTCCTTTTAGGTGACATTCATGAAACACCTTGAATTTCTCACCTACATATTGTTTTGAACTATTTTCTTACATTTTGATGAAAATGTTTTCTTTTTCATTGTATGAACAAAAAATAAAAAACTTATGTGAAACAAATGCTTGAGTTGATTTGTGCAAAACTGAACCTTCGGCTCCATCAGCAAATGATCTCTGGGATCTTTTTAGTCTGGAATGAGACAACTGATCTATTTAGTGCTGTAGAAACATCAGTTTTTATCTTCATTCTTGATTTTTTTAAATAAAAAAGTCAAAGAATCCAACCTGGTGGTCTGACTCACCTTCACAGCTGTCTCTTAGTTTCAGTCTCATGTACCTGACAGCAGCTCTCGTTCTCGTGCAGCAGTCAACAAGTTACAGCTGTGATGTTGGACCAATCCTTTCTACCACTCACATTCACTTCTTTGGTTAAAATAATCTTGTCATCCTAAATTCTATTCAAACATCAGTGAAAGAAAAATGCATGGATTCTACACCGCTTAACTCCCAAACCCCGGTCAGCTGTGAAGGCTACAGATGTCCGTGTAGGCTGGAGGTTCTGGATTGAAAGGAATGTCCTTCTTCCGCGCACGTTTTCAACTTTTTCAGTCATATAATCTCTTTTTTAAGTTAATCCTCAAATTTAACACCAAATCTGCACTTTTGATGAAAGAAAGATCTCTAGATTCTGGCAGAACCTCCCCAACCAACCACTTACCTACAGTCAGTAAGATCCTGAAGGCTCCAGAACATCCTTCATTCTGCAGCTGAAATTTCATCCTATACCAAATTCTGCATCTCTCTGACCCTCATTCAGCTTCACTGACTTCTAAGTGAAATGGCGTCCTGTTCTTTCTTCTCCCTTCAGTCCTTGATGTCTCTCTGAAGTGCGCTGAAACTTCAGGTCCTCTGATGCTCCAGTGTTGCAGCTCAGACTCTCTGGAACGCTGTGCTTGGTTTTAATATATCTGAAAATATCCCAAAAAATCACTTACAAACCACAAAATCTTCCTCCTCAGGAATTCACGATCTTAAGTCTATTTTTGTCTACCTATCGGGTCTGATGAAGGGACTGTATAGATTTTTGCACCCACAGAGTGAAGATTCAGTGTGACGTTTCAGTTATTTATTAGAAAGTGAGAACGCTGCCTGCCAGGATTTGTCTGTGATATGGAGGCCAGCATTAGAGCTACGGGGGTTAGATGTCACAGGTAATAATAACAAATGCTAAACCTCTGAAGGCAAAAAACTCAAGATGTGGTGAAGATTTTATTGAAAAAAATCACATTTTTGACAAGATTAAAAACAGAGAACAACACTTTGAACACACGCAGCGTAGGAGCGACTCAGGATTCAGTTGTTCAGAGGCAATAAAGCAGTGTGGTGCTTATTCTAATCCCTCTTATCAAGATCTATAATCGTTTTATGATCCAAACCAATGACTCCAACTCTTTACTACTTAATCCAAATCTGACTAACCAGCAACAATTACATTTTATTACCTTACAGTCAATTAAATCTGTAAAATCAGTGTGAGCAGTTTAACAGCAACAGGTTAATCAAAGCACAACAGTCAAACGTGTCTTTATTGATTTGTGATTAGTGTGGGTGTTCGTTCATGGGGTATCCATAACTTGATCACACCTCAGATTTTAATTGCCTAATTGGAGAGATTATTTAGCAATGGGGGAACCACGGCACCTGTTCTATTCATCTGGAAGCTCCAGGATTGTTTCATGTTGACACACATGCAGTAACTTACCAAAGTGTACAAATGCTTCATTTAAAATAAACTTTTGATGATTTCTTTCTTTCTTTTTTTTATTTGGAGAAGATCGATGAATCTATGTAATGTATTTGTTGAAAAATAAGAACTTTATTGCCTTAGACTGAATATGATGTTAAACAAAATTGACCAAAATAGGTTAATAAAAAGATGGTTACATTTAATTTATATATGATTGATTTTTTGACACAGACCTGACCTTTTAAATACAATTTATGTGTTTTTCAGCAGAATTAAATTCAAACAATTTCAGATTCTTACTGTGTGTCACCATCCTCTAATCAGGTTCTTACATTTAATTAATTGTTTCAAAAAACACAAACATTTGTCCAAGTTTTAACACTTCAAATACAGTTTGATACTCAGGTATGACTAATTTATGGTGCTCAGTTTTCTTGTTACATTGATAGCCAAGCAGTCCAAACCATTATCCAACCACCTCTATAGCTGTCACAGCTACGTTCACATGTGCCACATTTCCCCTCTCCGATTCAAATCTTGGTTGATCGGAAATCCCAAATCTCTGTTTACATAGACATTGACTGAAGTGATCCAATCATGCCGTAAGTATACATGCACCAAGCATTCAATCAGATTAAATATGTTGAGCATGTGCAAAAAAAAAAAACAAACGCCATCTTGTCCACACGTCTTTCGCCATTTTGAGTTTTTGCCTTGTAATACGCCGCTTTCAAACTTTTCCAGCGGTTTTTGATTTGGTCGAAACTTCGGTGAATTGCTGCTTCCTGCATCTTTAGATGCACTTGAGTGTATAACTTGGCATTTTTAGCCTTTCGACCATCGAGACGTTCAATAATATTGAGCTCCCATAGTATTTACAGTAAAAAAATAGTGTCGGCAACAGACCACTTCTGTTTACCTCCCGCCATGTTTTTGACTTATCCTGAGCGTCTGCAAAGGAGGAAAGACGTCACGCTGAAGTCGCACACATGGGCAGTGGGCATTATTTTACTCCAACAAGCCGAATGGGTGTGTACATGGACGTCAATCGGAATGATGATCGGACAAAACCACCTCTCTCAATCGGAAGGAAATTTCATTCAGATCGGGTCGTATTGGATCAGAATATTCCGACTGACATGTTTACATGAAGAATTTTTGATCTGATAGGGCATTCATTCCGATTACTTGTGCCCATGTAAACGTAGCTACTGTGTTCTTACTGCCTAATGCCTCAACTAACCTTTATCCAGAAGGTGTAATCTTTTTTTTCCATGTGGTTAGCTTAACTTAACTTAATTTAACTTAACTTAACTGAACTGAACTGAACTTAACTTAACTTAACTTAACTTAACTTAACTTAACTTAACTTAACTTAACTTAACTTAACTCAGGTATTGATCTCAGTGCTATTGTTCCATGACATCAATTTCCTCCTTTACGTGGAAGGTTAAGGAACTCATGCATGCAAATATCTGATTTAAACTACAGGTGAAACTCAAAAAATTAGAATATGACAAAAAAGTTCATTTATATCAGTAATTCAGCTTCAAAGGTGACACAAATATATGAGATACTCATTCCATGCAAAAATCAGATATTTCAAGCCTTTATTTGTTATAACTGTGATGATTGTGGCTTACAGCTGATGAAAACCCCGCATTTAAAATCTCAGACAATTAGAATATTGTGGAAAAGTTCAATATTCTAGACTCAAAGTGTCACACTCTAATCAGCTAATGAATCCAAAACACCTGCAAAGGGTTCCTGAGCCTTTAGATGGTCTCTCAGTCTAAGTTGGATTACTGACATGAATGAATTTTTCACCATATTCTATTTTTTATGCTTCACCTGTTTTTGTATCAATTTTGCCTCAGCTTAACAAAATGTTAACAAGTTTTTCATCAACTTGTCAAGGTCACGAAGAGAAATGGATTTTTTATGTTGGTATAGAGACTAACACCTTTAACCTCTTTGATCAGAATCAAAAACAAGTATTTGAAATGTTGGAACTTTCTATATTGTTAGATTATTAATACATTTAACATATATTTAGAAATTTGTTCTTTATTTCAAATATCTCACAAAAAATAAAAATTTGCTCCAAGCCCATGTTTTCCTTTCATCAAACACGTTTATTGGGATGCCATTTTGCCCAGATTGATTAATATCTCAGTTTTGCTTTGATGGAACAAAAATAATGTTTATTTCTTTCATAAACATTCTGTTTATGACTGGTGTCAGAGAAGTGTTGGTGCACAGTGCCAACAAGTCTCCCTGTGCTGTTGGGTGGAGTTTTGTTTCCTCTGTATAGACTTGTTCCATATTACAGCTGTTGTGTGTGTGTGTGTGTGTGTGTGTGTGAGTGTGTGTGTGTGTGTGTGTGAGTGTGTGTGTGTGTGTGTGTGTGTGTTGTTGGTGGGCAGAGGTTAACAAAAGGCCAACACAAACCCAAGCCACTGGCGCTGGCCACATGGGGAAATGTTGGCAAGTGAGCCACAGAATAATCAGAGACTAATCGGATTTCCAGCTCTGATAATGGAGGCCAAGCTAAATAAGAAAAATTCCAGGCAAATTTGTGCAAATGAAAAAGGATTCCTCCTGACATAATGGTATGGTGCAAGGCAGCCTCTAATGAGCAATAATCTGTCTAAGAGCTTCTCTCTCTCTGCTGCTCGGTTTCTCTCTCCGTCTTGTTTCTCCTCCTCCGCCCTGTCCTCTCCTCTAGCTCTCATCAGCTTCTGTCTCTTCCTGAGAGGTGCATGTCTCAGTCATGTGACACAGATATGTACGGCAGAGAAGAAGGACTGTGCAAAGAGGAGGTTGCTTTGACTTTTTAAGTAAAGGAAGACATCCTAATATAAAGATCAGGTCCCAAGTGAATTTAAAGTTTATATTTTAACTTCAAGGTCACAACAAAAGAAATCTCAAAGCACTAAAAACGTCCATCTCCTCTCAGGTCCAAGATCACGTTGATGGTTTGCAGTAAGTTAAATGAACGTGTAAGAGCGAGGCTGTTCATATCTACAGATATTCAAACTGTTGGCATTTTTAGTTATTACCTACTGCCATCAGTGGCTATGCTAGGAATTTTAATTTTGATGAGATGAGCACAGTATTCAAGTGACAAAAATATTATTAATAGTGTTTTGTTATGCAACAGGATTCTAAAGCATTTTCATGACAAACCAATCCTATTGTTGTCCCTAAAAGTTTGTACTTTGTGGGAAACGGATCAAATTATGGTTCTCAGCTTCAGTGTAAGATGAGGGCAACGTTAAAGGGAGTTGTATCTCATGAATAATCTCTCCATGCATGCATTCACAAACTGTAAAACAAAACAATAATTAAAATATATAAAACTAATGGCTTCAGCATCCTTTAACATATAGTATCCAAATTTCTGACATTTAATATTAAACCAGCTCAGTGGCTTAGCGGTGTGAGTGTCCACCCTGAGACTGGGAGATCATGGGTTCAAATCCACAGTTGGGTCATACCAAAGACTTTTAAAAAATGGGACCCACTGCCTCCCCGCTTGACACTCAGCATTAAGGGGTTCAACTGGGGGGTTAAACCACCAAATAGTTCCCGAGCGCAGCCGTGTCTGCAGCTCACCGCTCCCGACGGAGATAGGTCAAATGCAGAGATGTAATTTCACCACACATCAGTGTGTGTGTGTGTGATGACTAATGGGAGTTTAAATTTAAACAAGAGGATTTAAACTATACTTTCATAAGAATCAAGCCTGTCAAAGTAAACTTAACAATCATCAGAAAGTAATGGAGATTCTCTCCTTACACAACTTTTACACCCTGTAGTATTTGTTACAGCTGGGAGACTATTTCACCTCCATAAGATACACCGCCCCTCCTCTCCTCTCCTCTCCTCTCCTCTCCTCTCCTCTCCTCTCCTCTCCTCTCCTCTCCTCTTAGCCTACAGCAGCAGCTGCAGTAGCTTGGCTCTGTATCCCCTGACAACTTCCATAAATTACTGGATATTTTCATATTTTAAATTTCATCTACATTCATGCGGAGCGGCCATGGTCCCCGCAGAGGCTAACGTCGGGGTGTCGGCTGAGGAGGCAGCAGCTCCCCCGGCTGCAGCGCTGCCACCGGCTGCCTGCTCGGTGGCCCCAGAGACCCTTGGCTAATTGAATTGCCTCCCCTGATTAGATTATCCTTGCGGCAGCTTGCTGCCAATCTGAAGTATGGGTGCCTTCTATCCTACTTAACCCTTCTGCCCCCCACCCGCTGCTACATGCACGCACACTCAACACACACATACGCAGCCAAGGCAGAGTGCCCAATATATTCAGGGGCCATCAAAGTTGGCCAGTTTTGTTATTTTTCTTTTGCATTGTCTTGCCTTGTAAAAGCGGCCATCTTTCACCGCCTGGCCCTCGCTGCTGCTCGTTCTTCACCAAACAGCCGAGTCTGGCAAACGCTCAGTCATTTTTCCAAGTCTGTGTTTTTGTTTGTTTTGTGTGTTTTTTTTCTCAGGTTTTGCTCAGAAACACCGTGGTCAGCTTACTGAGGGGCTGGAAGAGCCAGTGTTAGAAAATACAGCAGTAGCAGTAGTTATCAGGGTTCATACCAATAGAGTACTAATATTTAATACATTTACTACTTTATCACAAATTTGATCGGTTGTGTTCAGTACCACATTATACTTCATTTATTTATTTATTGCAGACATCTAAATTGTAAAAGTTGCCTATTTTTGTTTAGCAAATAAAGTTTTATAGGTAATAGAAACTATAATGTCACAGTGATTGATAAATAATTTTAGATGGAATTTACAGTATTTATTCTACCATACTGACTCCTTTTAGAATTTAAAGAATATTTCCAGAACCCGGTGTATCAAATTCTCTTTATTTAAACTTTGATCCTTAAATAATTTCCAAACCACAATATAAAGGGATTAAAAACCCTTTTCAAGATCAAACTTAGCCAAGACTGAAATAAATACAACAACAACCACAAAACATGACAACAAAAATACTGTAATAGTTTTATTGTATTCATGTTATTTCATGTCAGTTTTAATTGTATGTAATGGGGCACCATCTTGAACAGGTCTCCATGGAAAAATGTGTCAATCTCAACACAATTCTTGATAATAGAATAAAAATAAACAACTTCAGAAAAGCAAATGGAAAATTAAAAAATATATTTGATCTGCATTTTATTGCTAAATATGGAAACAGTAAGGCTTTGTTTGTTACACACTTCTTCATCACTAAATGAGGATCAACATGCATTTCATCAAGTCTTGGTAATACAAAATATGGAATAAATAATGTCAGACATGACTGAAAAGTACATCTACATTTTGAAAACAAAATATATAAATTAAAATATAAATTTAACTGTCAGAAAAGTTGAACAAAAGACATAAAGTAAAAGTGTTTGTTGAACGTCAGTTAGAAACAATTATTTCCATGCTAAAATAAAAACATGGAAACAGGAAGCTGAACATCAGTGATGGCGTCGTGACCCTGCGGTGACTTCAGACGCCTCCCCTCTCGACGACAGCAGCAGGACGAGTCATCTCATGCGTTGCCACATTTCAGTTTTGGGCCAATGCATAACCCAGATGAATATAAGTGTTCGCAGAGGAAAAGTCATGTTCTGATGTAATTATCATCTATTGCTTCCTGTAATCGCATCAGATCTCTTTTGAACAATAATCTCATGTTGAGCGTCTGGAAGAAAAGCCCTCCTCCCTGTTTATTGTTCTCCACTCCGGTAAAACACAATTCAATTGAGGAGTCTGCTATTAGATTTTTAGCTCTGTAGAATAAACTGAAATCGTATTTTTGCGGGAAATTATCAATACATCTTGGAGAGCAAAAGTAAGAAGACTCAGAGCAAAAGTAGACCCTGGGTGGAGAGAGGAGAGATGTAATACAGCAGATGAAAGATGAGGAGGAGGAGAATAAAAGACTTTCACCAACTGAAGAAGGACTTTATTGACATACTGAGGTCAGATGCTACAGTTTGCAAATCACATCAAAACTGCAAAACACTGCTTTTGCACAGCAGATACTTTATTGTGTGTCTGTTAAATCCAGTAAGTAAATGGACATGCATTGAAATGTGGAGAGGAAGAAGTGTACAGTCCATAAAACACATCAACAGAAGCACTGCAGAGAGTATGAAAGAAAACAAACTTAAAAGTTTTTTCTTTCATGGGGGGTGACCATGTCATCAAAAGTATGAAAGTTTTAGAGCGAAATTAAAGCAAATGAGATGCTTTTTGCTCAGTTGGATGTTTG
>SSNS01000368.1:351464-585807 GCA_006937985.1 Aphyosemion australe
CATCTGCAGGTTCCTGCTTGAGATGTGTTGAAGCAGAACACACACGATTTCTGCTCAGAGATCACATTTTAATAGCCGAAGGTCAAAGGATGCTTGAAACAATAAACAGAAGCTTCTGATAGTCTGGTATCTGCTGAAAATGTAAACAACATTTCATGAAGCTTCTGTTATCCCTACCTTTTCTATAGGTATACAGGTCTTTGGTTGCTATAGCAACAGCCTACCCTATCACTCAAATGTTGTGGTAATTTCCTTAACCCTTTATGGGGCAAAATACTTTTAAATTTGGAGTTTCAACCATGGAATGTATTAAAAGACACATTTTGTGTTTTCACCTTTTATTTGTTACTTTTTAACTTTAGAGTTTTTTGTAAATTATGCAAAGTTTTAAAAATATAACAAACTTTTTTAAACATTTTGTAAAAGCTTAATGTTTGGGTTGAATAAGCAAGATATCAAGTTCATTCATTTGCACTTTGAAGGGTTGATTTATTCATTTATAAAATTAGTTCTTTCTTGAGATGTAATTTGAGATTTCATTTAGTATTTAGTAAATGCTCTTTAACGTTACTTTATGCATTTATTGATCATTTTAAATATTAATTATATGAAATTTTAATCCACAAGCTTTAATATCTACTTATTAAATTGTCTTTATTTCTCAAAAGCTGCCGAGCCATCTAACATTATCAATGTTAATTAATCATGAACTCAATTCATCAAGTCCTTTGTTGAACTTGTTATTTAAAGGATAATAAATGGATTTAGGGCCAACTTTCCTGCAGAAGGTCCGCTCCAGAGGGCGTGAGGTCAAACAAACAAGACGTGAAAAAGGGAAAATCTGGTGCTTACACAAACTAACACAAATCTTGTTTTACCTGATTTGTTTAATAAATGACACGTAGACCATATTCATATGATCGCTGCAAAATTAATGCTGATGCCTTTCATGTGGATGACTGACACTTGACTTTTCTCTGCTTACTAAGAAAAAACTAAATTTTACACTTTTTTTTTTACACATTTTGGTGTAAAGCAGCTCTTTGATCATTATGTAGAATCTGTTGTTGCTTCGACGCTCAGCCACGACATGCCAGGCCGTCTGGTATTTTGCCATGCAACGCTTTTTTCACTCTGTTGTCCTGAAGCTTTCATTCAAGTCGATGTTAAGTGAATCGTAAGGTTAGATTTGTCTTTACCCTGCTGGCTTATTGACTTACCTGTCAATACCACTGCAGGCAAAATCTATAGGACCTGTAAATGTTATCTCAACATCCTTTTGTGTGTGCATGCAGGAGTCGAAAGGTCTTTGAAAAATATTTTTCTGAGCAGCAAAGGTACCAACACTGTCCTCTTTTCTTTTTAAAATGGGGTTGTCTGAAGTTGCCAAGAGTTGTCAGTGTCTTCCCTGCAGCAGATAGAAATCAGTAGGGTTTTTGTTTGGAGAAACAGAAGGGAAACCTTAAAAACTTGCTGAGTTCCATGAATTTTAAATGCATCTTTTCCTTCTAAAGCAAAGCTGAAATATTTCATGATGATGCAACATGTTGGCATCAGATGTATGCTGAAGAATGTCTATGTTTCAGTTTGTGTGCAGAACTGTGTTGCTATGTAAACTCTATGGTGTTATATGTGTAAACTGGTCCTAGGCAAATGTGATGTACAATATTTTGCATTTAACTCTATTATGGAAAAAATAATTGCGGACGTGCTATTTCGGCTTAGCCAAAAACTCTAGACAATGTGTAGAAGTAGCAAAAAGATTCTGCTCTGCAGGTCGGTCTAGCCGACTTCATTGTAGCCTCAGCAGGTCAACTGTTGGCTTGGCTAAGTTTAGGCTGGGCCAATCACAGCTCTCTATAGAGAAACGTTGGGTGGGTTTAACACCACTTTGCTGCGATGGAGGAAAAAAACCAAAGATGGCATCGGCTCAGAAATGGTGCTCATTTGAAATGGTTTTGGCATCAGCTTTGGACGATTTAGGCTTTTCTTTGAGACAAGAGCAGGTAGAGGTACTTAAAGGGATTCTTTGCAACTTTTTTATATTTTTAAATAATTGTGCCAGTATGTGCCAGAATATTCCACGTGCAACTTCACAGTTGCTGGTCCGGTCTGTTGGGACTTAGAAAAATTTAGCTTGACCTACTTGGCTCTGCAGTATGGTTCCAGCAAGTTTTCTGCATGTTTTAGATCGTGAAGACAGCTTATTTGTTTAATTTAGTAACGAATCACTCCCGTAGAAACTAATAAAGGCTGAGGAGACATTTCAGCAGTTAGATTAAGGTGTTAAAAAGACAAACGTGCAGCGAGGACATAAGTTTTACTTTTGTTTTCGCCAACAAACACTAGGGGGTGCTAAAATCAAGCCAAAACTGACTAGTGTCCTAATTTTGAAAAAGGATGTAATTGTTTCTTCTTCTTCTTCTTCTTCTTCTTCTTCTTCTTCTTCTTCTTCTTCTTCTTCTTCTTCTTCTTCTTCTTCTTCTTCTTCTTCTTCTTCTTCTTCCTCTTCTTCTTCTTCTTCTTCTTCTTCTTCTTCTTCTTCTTCTTCTTCTTCTTCTTCTTCTTCTTCTCCTTCTTCCATACCATGCCACACCACACCATACCAGTTTTATTCCTAAAACACATTTAAAAGCAGCTCCAACCATCTTAGTATTAAAATTATGACTTTAGCACTGATTTAATTTGAGCAAGGGATGGAGTCTGCCTCACAGAATGACGGATTGTGTTCCAAAGTTTGAGGGTGGCAAATGAGAAAGCTCGCTCCTCACGAGATTTATATTTAATTTTAGGGATACATATCAGCAGGTGGTCCGCTGACCTTAAGAAATGAGAGGGAACATAGGGGGTGAGCAATTCGGACAGGTAAGGAAGAGCTTGACCGTTCAGATAAACAAAAGTTAAAACTTTGACCACACCTGATAGTGGACGGGGAGCCAGTGTAAATCAGCTAGAGTTGGTGTAATATGACATCTTTCAGAGTTGGTCAGGAACATTGCTCTGATTGGTCTTAGTCCTGTCCAGATGTGTGTGGAGACAGTTTACAAGACAACAGTAGATGACACCCACACGACTAAGCTCTGTCTATGGGCCATAGCCAGACTATATGTTTACATATTTAGGATGGCTTACCATGGTTTCATGAAATAGGAGCAGGATTTCTGTTTAGCAGCACACAGAACACTTACTAAAACAAAAAACATTTTTTTTAAAACAAACCAGATTTTTAATTTCTCTAGATACATGGTTGAATGACTTTTGGTTTCCTGGAAGTGAGCATCCAAGATGAACCTACTAACTTGTTTGTATTCTGCAGCCATCAACCCTAAATCATATTGCTGCAAGGCAACACTATCCAAATGTTTCTAGACATATGCCCAAATGAGCATTAACTGAGGAATTCAATCAATAATTTATGTTGTTCTGTTTTCTATGTTTGACAAAATAATGTCATCATTGCACATAATGAAGTGCTCTGCAGCTAAATGCAGCAACTTAGGATCATGAAGATAATCTTCTTGTGTTTTACCTTTTTGAAGTTTAGCTGTTTCTGAGCCCAGTGAGGCAAATAAAAGCAAAACACTGAGCAAAAACATCTTAAAGGTTGCAGGGATGGCTAACGTTTAACGTTAGCGATGGATTTCACATCAGAGCTATCAGTAGTTAGTGAGTACAGGTCCTCACACAAACAGAAAAACACATGCATGTGTTTGTTTACAAGTAAACAGTACAGTGTAGAAGGAGTGGTGGTGTGTGTGGGGGTGCTTCACCTCTTCACAGTATGATGCTCATTACCTAATGCTCAGTTCCCAACACATATTACTCATCTCTGACAGCTTGCACACTTGGCATAAAACATACACACGCTTCAACACATAGAAACATTCTTGCCTCAGTCTTTCTGAGAACCCTCACTTATCTGTCTACAACACCTGAAACATCACAAAACAATTCATAACTCTGACTCTACCTGGGCCTAATACTGATCCTGGATCCTAAAAGTCTCTCCCATCCTAAACCAACAGCCTAAACACACACAAATACTGCAAAGACGACCTTGCAGACCATACTTTAGTCACACACACACACACACACACACACACACACACACACACACACACACACACACACACACACACACACACATTCAGAGTGTATGAGTAATGAACAACCTTAATAACACCTCCAAGTTTTCCTCTTCTTCTCTCTGCTGGCTGTTTAAATTCACATCCCCCTTTAACGTCTTTCTAATCTGATTACTGCTGGGCTAATGGCTCTCCTTCTGCTCCTCCCAGACGCTCTGCCCAGACCTTGGAAAAGACACACACGCACAAAGTGCTCAGGGAGTGTGTTGCTGCAGATGCGCTACATCTGCAAAGTATGGCAGAGGGAGAGGAGCTGAGGGAAAGAGAAAGTTGGTGTTTATATGCATATGGGTGAGTGTTTCTGGGGTGAGGAGGAGGAGGGGGGGTAGATTAGAAGCTAACTCACTCCAAAAGCCCTCCCCTCACTCCCTCTTTCTCGTCTCTTCTGTAGCATCTCCTCCCTCCTCCCCTTGAGTAAATCTATAGGGAGGGAAGGCAGAGACAGGTGCATTTCTCCACAAATTGAGTTAGCCAAGACATGCCACATCCAATTGGGCTAAATTGATGTGAGAGTTTGTGATGTCTGCCGTGGGTATTACAGCAAAGGTCAGTGTGCCGAGACAATGACATCAATCTGGTCCACGTGGCCGAGCGCTCGGGCCCCCGCCAGCCCCCTGATTCAGATGCAAACCTGCAAACACAAGCCAAAGAAGGAGAGGGCGGACAAATGCTGGTTGAAAACTGGTGGGCATTTTGTGATTGCATTCAAACAGACAATAAACAAGATCTCGACACAGGCTGACTGACAGGACAAATACGCACCAGACTGAAAATGATGAGTACGGTTTCCCTCACCAGTGTTGTCTGGAATATTTCAATTCTGGTTTCAAAACATGGTGGAATATTTCTGTAATTTTAAGGTGAAATTGTTCATGTTAACAACTCAAGCATACAGCAATAAATGTGGCGTTCTTTATTTAAGGGTGCTGTGACACAGTTTACTCATTTACTGGCTTGAAATTAAAAATTGATCTAAAATAAAATCCCTCTTTGTGTCAAAGTTTAAAATTATTAATGTCAGAGTAAACATTTTTAGAAATGAAAAGGCAGGCATTACTTGAAAAAAAGTCAATTGCTCTCTGCCTTCTGTCCCAATCATTTGAGTCTGAATGAGAAATGATGGAGCTGTGGTCAAATCTAAAAAATAACATAAAAAATTACACAATGTCCCAAAATCTCATATGATCTGTTGTGTGTGATGGGAGGACTCTTAGCTACTAATAAACCAATTTTTAGCTCAATATTTGTGAAATTGACTCAAATGTATGAGTAATTGACCATGGTAGTCATCTTGAATCATTTCTAGATGAACATCCAATATGGTAACTGAACCTTTTTTAAAAAAAATTGCTTGGGCTGCATGGTGGTGCAGTTGATACCACAGTTGCTTTGCAGCAAAAAAGTTTGTATAGGTTCAAATCTCAGCGGTGGACTTCCTACATGGATTTAACATGTTGTCCCCATGCATGTGTGGGGTTTCTCCCGCGGACTGAAAATATGCATGTTAAGTTAAAAACTGTAGTTTCTTTAGGATAAAAATGTCTCCTATAAGAATAAACATGGTGGTTCATGATATATCTTGCTCAGAGAGAGAGAGAGAGATTTTTACCCACCTTTTGGTGGCAGACCTAAAGATAGTTCTTTCCATGTTACTTGTTTATTGTCAACATCCAAACCATCATGGCTTCATTTATGTATTTCTTGCAGAATTTAATAAAAACTTACTGTTTTCTAAAAACAACACTCAGTTTATCAAAGACGGGAATTGTTTACTAAAAAATTATGTGTATCCCATTCAAACGTGTCCTTTTTCATTAATATTTCCATCCATAGTCATGCGCTGTCTCGAATTACAGTAGCTCTTTAGGGACATATACAAGACACAATGCTCTGTGTGTCACGTTTGGCATTTGACATCAGGGGGCAGCAGCAAGCCCTAGAAGTATGCAGTCTGCCAAACCAACTAAGAAGAAGAAGAGAATTAATACACTGGCCCAATTTCAATACTCACACTACGCCCTACACCCTTCTGTGAAGTGCGCTTAGAGGAAGTGCGCAGTAAGGCTTCGAGTGCGTAGTACACAAGTGTGAAAATAATTGCCGAATTGGGACAGTGAGCATTACGTCATCGACCGCGACGCATGCCGGTTGCTGTTTGTGCTTTTTTAAAAATCTTTATTAACAGCTTTCAAACATACAAACAAACAATTATTTGATTAAATTTAAATTAATTGCTGTCCACATTTATATCTTAGTCTAAAACATTCAGAGCATGAATAAATATCATTAATCGTTTTAAATTAAATTCTTTCACTTGAAAATACATGTTTTCAGAAAAGGCACTTAACCCTATTGCTACACCTTCTCAAAATTCCCACGCAGCAATGGATTGTGGGTTATACAGCGATGGGTGAAGTGCGGATTAAGGGTGCAAAAGGGGCGTGGTCAACTTCCGCACTTGAGAATCGGGACACCCTACGCACTCGCACCCCTGGCCGGGAACACTCAATTGAAGGGTTCAAGGGTGCAAGTGCGAGTATTGCAATTGGGCCATAGTCTCTGTACTCGTGTTAGTTTGAATAACAGAAAATGGAGTATCACACATATTCCACATCTAAAGTTGAGGAACAGGATAGTTCTTCTTGTTCCAGGAAAAGAAAAAGTACTTTGAAAAGGAGAAGAGACTGACGTCATCTGAAAGCCAGGATTAATATCTGAGTCATCTTCTAAAGATGGAGAAACCTCTTGGAAAAAACAGTAATTGAAAGACACACCGAACTTGCTTGCTTCCTTCTGGACAGTTAGGTTATTGTAACAGTCTGAATTAAAAATGTTTATTTAATTGCTCTATCCTTGTTATATGCTTTGTGTGGGTTAAGTTAGAGAGATTGGCAAATGATTACGATATATTAGCTAACTATTATAATAATATGGTAGTTGTTGTGGTAATACTTTATAATAAGGGTCCCTTTATTAACTACTTAGTGCATTATAGAGCATTAATAAACTATTAAATAACGTATTAACAACTGCTTAACCATATTATGTAATGCATTATTAAGCAGACTCCTCCCCCCCAACCCCCCATCTTAACCTTAAGGACACTCAATAGTTAGCAATAACGCCAATGTTAATGAAGGAACCTTTTCTTTATTAATGCTTAATAATGCATTAAGTAAGGTTAATAAACAGACTCTTATTGTAAAGTGGTACCATTGTTGTTAGCCATGAAATACAGCAAACATAACTAACATTAACATAGCTAACATAAAAATACAGCTTTTATTACTCAACACATATTTAGATCAGATTTAGAATAAATACAATTTAAAAGAACGGACCTGATTGCTGGATTGAAAACTAGAAGTTGTTGATGACGCATTGCCTTTTTGATGCGTGTGGGCTACCGTAGCTGCAGTACCTACTCTGAACTGCGTGGCACTAAAGAGTCACATTTTTCCACACACTGGGCCTTTAAGTTTTTTGGCTCTAGTCTGCCTTTACGCCTGTGATGCAATGTTTAGATGTGAATAAAGCACATGCAGTAACTAATTTATTGATCCCTAGAGAATTTAATTATGCAACATCCTTCACTTGAACATGCAGCTCCTGTTTTAACAACAGAAACCACAATTGCAGCCAACCATTAATGAATTCTGGGAAAGTGCATCTTTTTTTTCTACAGTCTGCAATTATTCATACATATAACCCAAGATTCTTATTGGGTCTGCTGATGTAATTTACCTTATGAACACATATTGCCTATCAATTTCATATCTAACACATGAGTAGTGATGGGTTAAGGTTACTTTGCTTCCACTCTCAGAAAATCCAATAGAAACTTCATCACGCTGTCACCTCTGCAAGGGCCTGAGCACCCAGATTTCTGGGCGATGGCTTTCATCCCACCTCTATTCAGAGAGCCATTTTCTTTGATCACATTAGCTTTATTGCTCCTCTTATGGTTCCCTCTGTCTTCTCACTGCTGCTGTTTATGAGCCCAGGGCTATTGGTTTCCATTCTGAGGCTTCAACCTGGACCTGGACCGGGCCGAAGCCAGACCAGCCTACACTGACGTTAATTCTTATAAAGGCTATATGAACAGCTGGGTTCAACTCCTGACTTCAGGAGCTCACTCCATCAACGGGACGTTCCATCTGACAGAGTGGATTCAAAGGAGACTAAACAGTTGAGTAATTAGTTGAGTTGAGGTTTTACTGATGTTTTAAAGTTTTAAAATGTGTTGTTGTTTTACATAGTAGTTGGGAAAAAACACAATTGCAGATATAGATGTTTGGGTTTTTGCTCACCTTGGTTCCATGGAACAACACCAGATCCACTAATCTGACTGTAAACTACCTGCAAATCTGAGCCCATTAAAAACCTTATCTGCCTTCTTTCACAAAGTTTCCTAGAACACACGGGATCCAGGAAGAAGGTTAAATTCATCACAGCCGTCGGTGGATTCCCAGACCAGAGATTTGTCTGAGAGGCAATTTACTGTCATTTTCTACGGAGCTCTAGCCTGATGCATAAACATTGTTCCTAATATGCCAATTCATCATCAAGCAGCTGGGGGATTCTGGGTGTGTTCTGATCAAATTTGCACCCAGCGATGATGAGGGGCATGTTGGTTTTGCTGCAGAAAAGTGCAGATCCAGCTATTTGTCACGTCAAGCTTCCACAGGAGGGGCAGAGGAGGGATGATGCACGGCATGGAAACGATGCAGATTGAACAGAAGCTCAGAGAGGCACAATTTGTTTATAGACAGTAGAAACGGCTGACGTAATTTACCTCCGCTTTGGTCTAGAGGGGGTTAAACTATAGTGGGTGGGAATGCAGTTTTAGTATCAACATTTTTAGAACAATAAATAATTTATTTATATGTGGAGTCAAAGAACTGTTCATTGTCAGTTATGGACTCTGAGAATCTCTTGTGTTGCATAACGCTTTTTCGAGTTAAAATGGTGCCGTTGTTATATTTTATAGACCTGAGACAAAGACTAAAACACATGTTGCTAAAATGAAACTTTGCTGGTGGTGAAGTGAAGTAATGCCTATTAAATATTTTTGAGTAGAAAATGAAGAAAGAATAAGAAGAAAGAGGGTTTTGGCACCTTTCTTGATACAAACCACAAGGTGCTTTACAAGCACAACATTTTTTTAAAAGATAAAATAAAAAAATTAAAACATTTTTTAAAAAATAAAATAAAATTAAGGTCAAAAAATAAAAATGAAAAATAGAAAACACAAGGGAGTCTGAAAACATATGGAAATGCGAGATTGACCAGCATGAAAAGAAGCTAGTGACAAGTGGTGGAGTAACAGGAGTTCACGCAAAAGACAGCCTGAAAAGATGTATTTTGAGCTGCTATTAGGGGTCGCTCAAAGCCCAGAATAAGTTTATATATTTGAAATAGTTTTCAGATTTTTTGGGGAAAAGTTTGAATAACTGAAACTGCAACAAACTGCAGATCTAACAGATATGAAACAAAATGCTGTTTTGTGTGTGTCTGTGTGTGTGTGCGTGCGTGCGTGCGTGCGTGCATACATGCATGTTTTTTCATCAGCAACATATCTCATGAACCATACAAGTTTTGAGAAAACTGAACTGGCTCTATATCCAAACCAGATTAGCTTTGTAGTAGGAGCAATCCAGTATGGCCACCACAAATAATCGACCTGAGCTGAAACAAAAATGGCGATGACACAGTCAGTTTTACAGCATGGCAGCCGAGGGTCATCCTCGTCACATAATCTGAGTAGTACACTGTAAGAAATGAAATGTTGAATTTATTTAACCAAGTTTATGTAAATTGGTTCCACTAAACATATAGTTGCCTAAATGTAAAGAGTAATATACATTGTTATACGTTGTTATGTTAAAAGTAAATAGGATTTACGATTTTATCAAAACAGCAATTACTCGATCATTCCTCTACATGAGACGATCTTAGTTTAAAACTTGGGTGAATAGTTGGTGAAATTAATTTAGAAATTGAATTTTAGGCTTTTATTTTGTTGAATATTTTGAGGAGAGAGATGTTATTATTTAATGAGTAATTTGTGGCTTTTTTTTTTTACTTTTGTTTATTAATTTGTGGGCAATAACAAATAACACACAATTAGTTTATTATGGCGTTATCTGACCTTGCAGCCCAAACAGGAACCTCATTAAAAACATATGAAACCCCTATAAATCAGAGCATGTTGTTGTTTACCATCTACATGTATTGATTTTAGCCAGAACACTGAATCTTTCTCTTCCGGCTCAGCAGCGGTGCTGCATCATCCTTCAGAGTCCAGACAGCGGCCTTCTGGGAACAGGAAGTGAATCAGAGTCTGAAGTGGACACAAGACTCTGATGGCTCCCATCTGGCTGTTCTTTAAGGCTTCCATCCAATCAAATTAGCTTTGATTGATCAACAAGCTCTGCCATTGGATGGTCGTCATGGCAATATAAATCACCTTCTGCTGCTGGTGCGGATGCCTTCTCTGAGAAAGACCAAGGAAACATGGTCAGCATGAAACTAAAATTAGTTTACTTCCTCTCTAATGTTCAGTTTAGTAATTTAAAGTTTTGGGATTTCAGAAAACTTCCTCTTAAAAATAATAAACATTTGGATATGAAAAAAGGGTTAGGGGTTAGGGTCCTGGTATGATACACAATATTCTGATGGAATTAATACACAATAAAATATAAACAGAAACTTATTCTAACACCTCACACTGATAAACCAAATCATTACAACCAAGAATTTAGCCACTAAATTTAACACACAATCCTCCAATAACAGTTACATTTAAAAAGCTGGATAGTTCACTTTTTCATATGTTTAGAAAGTATTTTGTGATTTGATTGGAAAATAAAAAGCAGTAATATTTGTGTCAGACAACTAAGAACATTGGACCAAATCAGATCAAAAAGGTTAAACAAGGTCAGCTTTTGGGGCTAAATAAGGCGACCTAATTTAGCTACTAGAAGCTCATGTACAAATGTCAGCAAATGTGGTTGTCCATCTCAAATAATGCTTGATTTACATACGATATAGAGAATCTGAATGAAAACTATGCTGTAAATTTATTTTGTTCCTAAAACCTTGATTGAATAGTTCATTTAATCATCCAATGCTTGAAACCTTTTCATCAGGGAATAGTTTCCATAAAGTAAGAATGTAAGTAAGTAACTAAGTAAATAAGTAAGTAAGTAAGTAAATAAGTAAGTAAGTAAGTAAATAAGTAAGTAAATGAGTAAGTAAGTAAATAAGTAAGTAAGTAAGTTTATTTATATAACACTTACCACAGAAAGAAAATTCACTAAGTGTTTCACAAAGATCAATAAAAAAAGATCAATAAACAACAAAAAGATCATTAAATAAATGTGTCATAAAATAAATGAAAGATAATTAAAAACAGAAAAGGTACTCAAAAGGTTTAGGTAAAAACAGTTTTAAATAAAAGAGTCTTTAGCTGCCTTTTAAAGGTCTCCAGACTGTCAATAGTAATAAACAGGAGTCGACCCAAACCAGAGCCTTGGGGTACTCCACAAAACAGTTAGGTAGAATCTGACATGATTTGGTTTATACAGACACTGAAACTTCTGTTAGAAAGGTACGATCTGAACCAGTCTAGATAAGTTCCAGAGATCCCCACTGAGTCACGAAGTCTGTTAATTCTTGGTCAGTTAAATGTGCCAATGGAAACATGCATGTGAAATGAAGGACCTGGGTTTACCTGCAGAACAAACCTTTGCTTCACTCCTTGTAACTAACCTTTTTCACTCATGAAGTCCTAGCACCTGTTCAGTTAAACGGACTTAACCATTGAGATGGAACAATTCATTCTTTCATTAAAACGTACATCACCTTCTTCCACCAATGATGTCCTTTTATGGAACATCGTGCTTATTTCGTCATGACAATCCCAAACCACAGCAAGAGTTTTCTGGGGTCAAAGAGTCAAGGTGAGGTCAACATCTGTCATCAACAACATTTTGAAAGGGACACAAACTTTCAGTTATCTACTGAAGAAGAAAACAACAGCTACTTTATCATGTTTACTAGCTCATATAACCAGTTATTACAACTTACGTCTGCAGAATAGCATCTCTGAACTACAACACCTTGAACAATGAAGCTGATGGACTCCAGCAGCAGAAGACCACCCCAGGTGTCTCTACCTTTAGCTAAGAACAAGAAACTGAGGCTCCAGAACTGGACCATAAAGAATTGAAAATGTTTCCTGGTCTCATGAGTCGATTTCAGCTTCAACATTCAGATGGTAGGGTCAGAATTTGGTATCAAAAACATGAAAGCATGGATCCATCCTGCTTGAATCAACAGTTCAGGCTGCTGCTGCTGCCGCTGGTGGTGTTATGTTGTCTCATACCCAAATCAGGTTTGATTCGAATCAGTATGATAGTGAGAAATGTTTGTAATTCTGAAGCTGACCAAACCTACTACTTACTGGCATCTTGTCACATCTGTGCACGAATAACAATACAAAAAACACAAATGTGGTGTTTATTTTGCTTGTTGCAAACAGTGACATTTTTCTGTTCCCCAATCAATGGACTGTGTTGTGTGATGCTAGCCACTTCACCCTAGCTATACTGCTCCGCCCTAGACGTACTGCTCCACCCTAGCTATACCGCTCCACCCTAGCTATACTGCTCTACCCTAGACGTACTGCTCCCCCCAGGTATACCGCTCTGCCCTAGATATACCGCTCCACCCTAGCTATACTGCTCTACCCTAGACGTACTGCTCCAGCCTAGCTGTATCGCTCCACCCTAGCTATACTGCTCTACCCTAGACGTACTGCTCCACTCTAGCTGTACTGCTCCACCCTAGCTGTACCGCTCCACCCTAGCTATACCGCTCCACTCAAGTGGCACCACTCCACCCTAGCCTTACCACTCTACCCTAGCCATACCGCTCCACCCTAGCTGTACCACTCCACCCTAGCCTTACTGCTCTCCCCTAGCCATACCGCTCCACTCTAGCCATACCGCTCCGCCCTAGCTGTACCGCTCCACTCTAGCCTTACTGCTCTCCCCTAGCCATACCGCTCCACTCTAGCCATACCGCTCCACCCTAGCTGTACCGCTCTACCCTAGACGTACCACTCTGCCCTAGCTATACCGCTCCACCCAAGGTGTACATCTCTGCCCTAGATGTACCGCTACACCCTAGCCATACTGCTCTATTGTCCTATGAACCTACAACTGAAAGGGACCCATGCATATCATGGTCCGGATCGGATGTATGGCCCGCTTTTACAGCAGTAACAGACAAAAATAGCATCCCGACTTGCTCAGACCCATCCTGGACCCCTCAGTAGAACCAATGCTCTGGTACCACCTTGTTTAAACACCATAGCCTACCTAATTATTGTTGCTAACCATGTCCATCCCTTTATGACAACAGTGGACCCATCTTCTGATAACTACTTCCAGCAGGCTAAGGCACCATGTCACAAAGCTCAGATCATCTCGAACTAGTTTTTTGAAAATGATGAGTTCTTTGGACTTTAACGACCGCACCAGTCACCAGAACTTAATCCAGTCCAGAATCTTTGGGATGTGAACTGGAGATTCACATCATAAATACAAATGGGTGATGCTGTCATGCCAATATAGCGCAGAACCTCAAAGCAATACACCTTATAGAATATATGACAATAAAAGTTATAGTAGTTCTGAAGGCAAACATGGGTCCAACCTGGTTCTATGGGCGGTAGGGCTGTGTCACAATAACTTTAAAAAAGTAAAGAAAAAGATGAAATTCAAAATGCATTTTATGTTTGATCAAAATAATTAATTTCCGTATTTTGTGCTGTTTATTCAATTTAGTTCTAAAAAGAAAAGCATCGTCTAATATCCTTCAAACTTTAGTGCTTCGGGACACAAAGCACCCGTTTACTCTCATTTGATCCTGAGGTCAGCCCTTATATACACCGTGTTTTATGGGGTTTTCCTCTTGTAACAAAGCCTATGGTTTTCTTTTAGACATTATGTTATCACACCTTAATCAGTCACACGTGTTGATAAGTTCATTAGCGGCCCTGACATCTCATCTAACGGAGACAATAAATGGTGTGTCCATGCCAGGGTTTTAGGGGGAGTTTTGTTGTGTCTCTTTTGACTATATGAAAATCATAATTCATATGAGCTGCCTGCTGCTTTATGCAGATGGAGGCTGGAGGCTAAACGTGAGTAATGCCAGGCCACGTGTTCAGTCATAACACATCAAAGGAATATGAAACTGAGAAAAGGAGAGAGAGGGGGGGGGGGGGGGGGGGGGGGGGGGGGGGGCAAATTAGCAGCTTTAGAAATTGATAGCAGGTGTTTACATGTGGCATTTTTTGCATATTATAATGTGGAAGCAGGGGGTGTGTAATAAGCATCACAAAGCGTTGCATCACAATCAATGTAATCCACAATGACCTTGACGTTTTATGATGGATTGGGGGACAAGGACTACTGTAATTGCTCCCTCCTTATTTCCCCTCACGGCTTCCGTCCTTTTTTTTTTGCCTGCCTTTCCTTTCACCCCTCCGCTGCGTGGTTTTGACATTAAAAAGCGCTCCATCATCCTCGATGCGCCGCCTTGTCGCCTGCCGCTCGGATGACCATTAATCGCTTAATTCCAGTAAACCTACGTGCGCACAAAAGGCCGCTGTCTGCCGCTTAATGCATGTGTGATTAAGCTTTTGGGCCGGCCACACGGCATTATTAGCCAGCAGGTCCTTGTATAGAGGGGCCAAATGCCTTCAGGGGGCCCGGGGGTGGTGTGGGATGGAGGAGGAGGAGGCAAGTTAATGACACTGACCCTCACTTCCCCAACAGCTATTCAATTCAACAATAATAACGGGTCACGCAGCTGATTTATGAGGCTGAGGCTAATAATTGTCTATTGCTAATTCCTATGTGGACTATGCGAAATAAAATATGCCCTGACCCTATCAGGGGCAAGAAGCAGGAGACACATTATGTTTCAGAGTCGCAGCTTGTTGCAGCTTTAAACCAAACAAAAATAAATAAAAGTGTTATCTTTTATTCTGTGATTAGAGAGGAGATCTCAGCCAGGCAGCAGCAGGCTGTCTGGCCCACATGCGCCCATCCCGCCCGCCTGCACCGCTGCAATAAATGAATAACAACCGAACAATGTGTCGTGGAGAGGCGGATTCGATTACTAAGTTTATTTACAGGGAAAATCTCATGAAGGCCATTGACCACCGTTAAACAGCGCGGGATGAAACGATGACAAGAGCCCCGATAAGAATTTAATTCCATCTCATTTCAGACGATTTTATGAATCAAATTCTTGAACACTGGCAAGAGATTTAATGATCACATCTTAGCGAAATCTTATTTCAGAAGCGGTCGATGGCATTTCTCTGCGTTAATGTCGACTTAGAGGTTGGAGTAATTTAGTAATTGATTCCTTGCCTGGCTCTCGCTCGTGCCAAGGCCGCGTTTGAGGGTAATATGTTTCCTAATCTTATCCTCCGGAATAAGATTTTTATGTTAATCCGCTGGCTGGTCTCGTGGTCACTGGGGGAGCACAGATAAAGGCTCAGAGGGACCGACGAGGGGCAGGAGAGACAAGCCGAGCTCTCCGGGAGATGCTGAACGCATGCGGCACGAGGAAATGTGCAGAAATATTACATAAAAATTAGAGTCAGAGCATGAAAATAAAGAAGTCAATTATTATTTTTGCTAGTATTTAGGTGATGCAATAGGCAAAAAACAGCCCTCAGAGCGCGTGACGCAGAATAATGGTACAACATTCAAAACCCCAACATGACTGAACTTCGCGCGCCAAACTGAAACCCCGACGTCCCTTTGTGGTGCGTTTTTCCTTCCTTACTCTGCAGACATCGAGAGAAGAAACCAGCTTCTAATTTAATTTAGTCTCTTCTCCAGATGTCACTTTCCATCTGCGCGCTTGGAAACGTGATGCGCTTTTTACGCACCCGTCTGGAACACCTCAAACATCCCTCCTCCTCCTCCTCCTCCACATCACGCGTTTAACTTTTAGACTTCAACCCTGAAAGTGTAGAATTTATTTAAACGGACATTTATATCTGATTCGGGTTATTATCCAAATTGGAAACTGTGACATAAACAAAAAACATCTTTTCTAAGCGCATGCTTTTTTTTCATTCAGCGCATCCTTCGCCTTCATCCATTCTGTTAAATTGAGACATCAGACTTAATCGCCACGAGAGCGTCCCTAAAATGAATGTTTGATCTGCTCCACGGCCCCTCCCCTGATACACGCGGCCTTATTAATAACCGTTTTGATAAGCGCAGGATTTCCTCGGGCGGAGGAGTGAGACATCGAAGGTGAAATGTGACAGCGGACCCTCCCATCGCTCTCCCTCTCTTTAGCCTCCTCTGCTTCTTTGCCTTTTCGGGGGAGTGGATCCATCCAATCCATCCAGAGACAATGGCATTTTGTTCCTCTTTTTTTGTCCCTCCTGTCGACCCGCATTCCTATATTGCTGAGCAACGATAGTGCGCACTAAATGGAGAGGAGTTCCTCCTATACCCCGGCTATTGTTCGGCACTTGCCGGGGGTAGCTCAGGGTCTTGCACACATCGCATTTTCCTGATTTATTTAAGTAATGCTAAACAGTCCAAGCCATTTCTTTGCCACATAATTACAGTTTAACTGCTGCTTTATTTGCATTAAAACACCATTATGTTACTGTAAATCACCACAGGGGCTTCAAATACAGCCTGCGACGTAAAGCAGCAGCTCAGACTGCTATGCGATGGTTTGGATTCAATATTCTCGCATCAAAAAGTAAACAGTGGCCTTTCGTCTCGCCCGAGTCAGCTGAAAGAATTAAAAGATGTTGAAAATATAAAAGAGGAGGCGTTTCAATGGCTGGTGGACTCTGGCGGAGGGGACCGAGGCCACAGAGCGCACGAATAAAAAGCGGCTTCAGTGAAAGAACCCGATGGCTAAAAGCTCTAATTGTATTTGCCTCGGCAAAATATCAGAAAAGACTTCTCGTTTCTTTGAGCGTTATTAGATTAATTCCCAGAGATGGTTCCTTTTCTCGCTGCCAGACGCGTGGAGGGAGGACGGTGAACCATTTGGCTCTTTGGTTTCAATAATCAAATTAACCATTTGGTACAACTTTAGGGTCTCATGCTCGTGTGTAGAAAGAGGAGATAAAAAAGAAAACATTTACATAATAGGGAGAGGGTTGTGTCAGTAAAGAATTGACGTTTTCTGTTCATCTCTGAGGAGACAATGAGGGGAAAAAGGGAGAAAGGAAGAAAAAGAACCACGCTGCAACGCGTCGACAGCTGTGGAGAGAAAATAAAGTCAAAATTGTTTTTGCAAATATTTTAAGAGCTGCAACGTGCAACCTGCATGGAAACAAGCATGCACAGAAAAATACAATTTCATTTATTTCAATTAACTGAACAAAAACGTTTCATTGGAATGTTGTGCATTATCAATATTTGAATCACATTTTTATTTGTTATTAAAGTATTTTAAGTTTTTAGATCAGCATTTTCGCATGGCTCTTTTAGGATGAAGGAAAGCAAAAATCAAAATTGTGATAAAATCAGATAAAGATCCATAACAATCCTGTAAGACTGAACAAGTTGGGGGACAAAAAGAGCTCAAACAAACTCAGATGTTGCCTAAAACTACTCCAGACACGAAGCATCAAACTCTCAGTCCCTGCAGGATTATTATAACAGTTTTATTGTAATATTTCAATCACCAGATGAGCGCGTTATTGTTGCACCATCATTTCTTCTTTTGAGGAGAAGAGATAACTCAGAGCTCCACCGAGAAAAAAACTCGATTCAATGAATAAAAAGAAGAGAAAGAAAACACACTGAGTGTGTGAGCGCTCACCTTATTACGCAAACCGAATTAACCACTCAGCCAATATTAGGAAGCCTAAGAGGTCCGATGACTGCCTCGCCAGTTCGTTACTTTCATTAGAAAGATGTTATTTGCCAAATAAACGGAATAATGAAAGTAATAAAGACAATTATAAAGTCATTTGAATCATAAAACAACACACCCGGAAGTTTAGCAGAGATCACAGCTGCAGTGGAGGCAAAGGAAAAACATCAATGTTTGTTTCTTTGGTCATAAAGGCAGATTGGAGACCAGATTCGTGTAAAATATGTGAGTTTGGAATAAAAACATGTTCTGCTTCTGTGTATTTAAATCAGTTTTGTTTACGTTCTTGCTTTTAACATACAAACGAAGCCTGAATCAGGCATTCAGAAATAAAAAGAACACCCAAAATTGAATTTATGCCTTTGCTCTCTGTGCGTAATTTATTTTGGATACATTTGGTGAGGAAAGATACACCTGGATAAATCATTTCTGCACATTTGACTTAGTCAGTTTTTCCCAAAAGAAAACAAAGAAAAAAATCAGCATGAAAAAACAAATCTTATTTTATTATTTGAAACAAATAAAAGCAAAGTTGGTATAAATTCATCTGATCCTTGTGCGTAAAAACAGGGCATTTTAACGGCTACAAATGGATAAGTTTTACGGCTCCAGAGCAGAAAATCAGAGTCTAAAACAGCAGGAAGAAAAAAAATGTTGAGCGCACGGACAGAAAGAAGAGGCAGAGTGGGAATACTCTGTGAAATCCTGCCCAAGGTATACGGTCGCTTAAAAGGCTTAAAAGCTTGGAGAAAATTGGATCAGGGAGAATCGTCACCCAACTTTCATTATTTCCAAGTGGTGTGATTGAATTAAAGGGCAAGATGTTGGTTGGAGAGGAGTGGGGTGGATGGGTAGAGAGGGGGTGGGCGGCGGTGGTGGAGGGCTGCGTAATGGCGTGGTATTAAATTCTAATTAGAGATGCAGGGGATCAATGATAGGGAGGTTGGACAGCCCGGGCCCCCAGTGCCAGCCCAATAGACTGATGAGTTATTGTCATGTAAAAAAGTGCTAGCAATAAGACCAAACGCTTTGCTATTGTCCAAGCGGAAAGAGCCAAGTTTATTATGAGGACTATATGCTCTAGAGACCTCGGGCTAGGCGGCTCTTAGGGGGCTTTTCATAAAACAGGGCTAGGTTCCTATAAAGGAGGCCAGTTTTGGAGCAGGCGCGGAGCAGTGCACATCTACTCACCGTCCAGCCTTTTTTTTTTCCTCCAACCAGTTCAAACTAAACAAGTCATCCTTCCCACAAACGCATCGCTCGTTCTCCTCTGTTGTTTTTCCCCTTCAAACCCAATTTTTTGGGTGCTTTTGTTTGACATTTTTGCAGGGAAGTGCAGCTTTCAACCTCTACCGAGCCTTCTCAAATGTATAAAATGGAGTATTCTTACCTAAATTCCTCTGCCTACGAGTCATGTATGGCCGGGATGGACACGTCGAGCTTGGCATCGGCCTATGCGGACTTCAGCTCGTGCAGTCAAACCAGCGGCTTTCAGTACAATCCCATCAGGACCACTTTCGGGGCCACCTCCGGCTGTCCGTCCCTCACGCCGGGGTCCTGCAGTCTGGGGACCCTGCGGGACCACCAGAGCAGCCCGTACGCCGCAGGTAAGCAGCGGCTCCGGAGCCTCAACCCGGTGTATTATAAGGACGGCTTGATTGCATTTGAAAATGGAAATGTGTTTAGTATTTACCAAACGAAATTTGCTTACACAAATGAAAGAATTTATCACGTTAGAAGCGATTGCAGGCAAGAGGTAATTCGGTTATGGGGTTATACTATCCCAGTCACACCCAAAACCGCCAACAGAATTATCTTAAGCTGCCAAAATGATAGGCATAATTTATTTACTTTGCGATGAGACATAAAGCTTCGAAAATAATTAGATAACCAAAGACTAAAGCTCATTATTGACACCAAATTGGAGTTACAGTAGCAACAAGCGGGGCGGATGGCAACAGTATGACACGATTTCAAACTTGAACCTCAATCTGAGGAGCAACAATTCATTTAACATCACAATTAACCGCTTCACAGGTCAGCGGTGTTATCCGTTCTGATCTAATTCAAACGTAATCAAATGCATAACCGGATTTTACACAAAATAACCAATTTGAATTTCATTTGACAACATCTGACTTACGCACAATCACATTCCCCCTATTACTGCCTGGAAAACACACACCTAACCGTGACATTTCATCTGGTTTGCAGTTCCATACAAACTCTTCACGGATCATGGAGGACTGAACGAGAAGAGGAAACAGAGGCGCATCCGGACCACCTTCACCAGCGCCCAGCTGAAGGAGCTGGAGCGGGTTTTCGCTGAGACACACTACCCAGACATCTACACCAGAGAGGAGCTGGCGCTCAAAATCGATCTGACTGAAGCCAGAGTGCAGGTGCTACCGGCTATCCATTACGCACGATTACGCACGGAGATATTTAGACAGTACTAGAATGTTACTGTGTCTAATTAAGGATTTTATTTTTGTGGATTTTACTACATCAACCACTCCCCTTTAATTAAGATAATTAACGTTTTACAACTAATTATCTAATAATGGTAAAGCAGATCTATTTTGAAAATAAAAAAGGCTTGGATATTTTCAGAGAATTGAGCGTTTACAGATATATCCACGTTCAACCGTCATTACATATGATAATATAAAACAAAATCTTACCATTTTTTAATGATTGCAGGTGTGGTTCCAAAACCGGCGCGCCAAGTTCCGCAAGCAGGAGCGCGCAGCTGCAGCTGCAGCAGCGGCTGCCAAGTCAAATTCCGGAAAGAAGTCCGACTCCAGAGACGAAGACAGCAAAGACACCAAAAGCACCGACCCCGACAGCACAGGGGGACCTGGACCAAACCCGGTTCCGACCTCCAACTGCGGAGGACCGAGCCCCACCGCAGGCCAAGTCAACACGACCGGTAACGGACAGGTGGACCAGGTGAAGACCTCCGTGTCATCAGGCATGGGAGTGACAGCACCGAGCCAAGGCTGGGCCACCGCACCCGGGACCATCACGTCCATCCCGGACTCTTTGGGCGGGCCCTTCGCCAGCGTGCTGTCGTCTTTGCAGAGACAGAACGGAGCTAAAGCCACGTTAGTAAAAACGAGCATGTTCTAATGACGCCTCTGAGATGGGGAAGAAACAGAGCGCAGGAGGGAAGAGACGCGTTTCCTCCTCCGGAGACTGAAAAGCAATCGCCTCAAGACACACCTGAGGACAATAAAAACAGTTCAAAAAGGGATGAACGCGATCTTTTTATTTTTACGCACTGCGCCATTTCTGTTGCCCAACACGTTTCCTGTAAAGTATTCACCTAAACAAGTCACGCTGTGATTATTCTGCAAACGAATCCGATTCACCTCCCATTTATCCCTCACCTTTAAACAAAACTGTTAAAAACAAAAACAGCATTCCTTACGTCAGGTTCATGGGGGACAATTGGCTTGTTTAGATGTTTATTTTCAATCCAGATGTTGAGGATGCATAAATCGGAAACGCGCAGTGCCACGGGTGAGTTACGCAGCTGCTGTGCTCGGATCAGAGACGTTTAATTCACCTGGCTGGAGGAAAACCCAACAAGTCGCTGACTCCTAAAGCTTTTTTGTTCTCTATAAACAACCCGCTGTGTGGAAGAGCTCTCTTCCAGCTGTGTTTGCGTTTCTAGGGCTGCTGACAGTTTAGTTTCTTTAAATTGTCGATATAAACACACTTATTTCCTCGAGATTCTAAAAAAGGCACAAACTACTGCAATGTTCACCTCCGACAGGAAATCTGTGTTTTGTGCGTCTTTCTACGGCAGTGTTTTGTGGCTCAGAGTGTATAGTGTTAATACGTATTCTCGTCTCTTCTAGTTGAACCATAGGCCATACTCCCTCGTAGATCCATCATGCAAGTCTTTTTTGATGTTTTACTAAATTCCCTCCGGAGAATTTATTTTGGGTAAAAGAAGAAAAAAGAAAAGAAAAAACAGGGAATGGATGCAAACGTTGTATTTATTTCTATATAATTTGCATGTTGTCTCTCTGTCTGATTTTACACTGATTTCTCTCCCATTTTGTGAGCATTATGTAACATGTTTTTGTCCAGGATCCGAAAGGTATTTATATGTAGGTAATGAATGCTTATATTTAAGAAGGAAATATTTCTACATGTGCACATAGTTTTCCAGGTGTACCATTGAAATGATTGTTGATGATAAAAAAATATTAGTTCATTTTGTTTTTGTCTTGTTTTATTTTTGAGGGAAATTTTTGACTTAAAATAGTTAAAATTCAGTTTTTTCTTTTTCACATTTATGTTTTTAAGATATTTTTTGAAGAAGTTTATTTTAGTTTTACTTTAATTTTGCTGATCTAAAAAGACCGCAGGTTTCAGCACCAAGGACAGCTCCGGCCTGCAGCATAATCCTTTAGTTCCTATGATAAACCCCACTATAACACAGAATGGCATTTTCTTTGGGAGAAAAATAAACACAACTTAGAATGATTGTTTTTAATACATTTTTACATGTTCAAAGTTTTTAATTTAAGCAAAAAAGTACCTTAAATTTTAGACACGCAAATAAAAATCAGATAATTCGTTTAGAATACTTTGAGTTTGTGCCATCACGTCAAAAAAACTCCCCAATAAATTCATCTAAAGTTCCTCTTTGGGATTTAACCCAGTTGAGAAAAACAAAACAAACATATAACAGCAAAAATGTGAATTTATCAAGTATTTCTTAAAAAAAAAACATCAACTATCCAAAACTTAACACTTTGTTTTCACAAAATCAACCTGAATTTACTCCAACTTCACCAACTAAAAATTTCACTTAAATTTCATAGACGTCTAAAACATTTATTCTCTTTCAACGTTTCAAGACAAAATCAGTAAAGACACGAGTCCTTCAGACGTGCAGTGCATCTCTAACCAACCTAAAACAGAAATATCGCTTCATTAAAACAGTTTAAATTTGCATTTATTTATTTATTTTAAATAAATACAATGTTTTATGTTCATCTGAGTTATTTCTGTTGCAAAAATAAGACAAACCAGAGAAAGCCCTGCTTGCATTTACAATATTTTATTTATAAACATACAGTATGCGATAATAAATGTCATTGCATTTAAACATCAAATGAAACTATAATCCGGATAGTCTTCAGGTGAATATTACAATAAATACAGTACAGATGCAAAAGTTTCATTCCCCTCCTATCCTGGTAAAACCGTCTGAATCTCAAAGATCCCGCTAGAAGAGACTCATCCTAAATGTAACTAAATAAAGATAAAAATAAAACACAGTCAGAGAAGAAGCTTAAAAATACTGCAGATCAGAGAGTTATGACACCAGAGAAGCACGGATGAGGAAGAGGAGGCTGCTAGTTCGCTTTCATACAGCAAATCATTTGGTTTCTTGCATATACGTGCATTTTTTTTACATCCAAAATATACGGAGCTCTTTTTATACTGAATAAAATGTAAGCAAGTGACTTAAAATGTGCAGTTGGCAGGACAGATCTTCAGTTTTCATCCAACCATAAAGCTGCTGGTTTGTGTTCATGATACCTCTGCTTTTCATAGGCAAGTCATGTTTTTACTTTTTGACGTATAAATGAATTCTACAGCTGATAAAGGATCAAAATGACTTCCGTTATGTGCATTTAAAAGAGGATACCTCCACAGAATGACACGATCATCATCAGCTCCGTTGCCCCTGCAGTATGGAGTACACATGGTGAGGATTCCTCCAAAAACACATTTATCTCTATTATTTCTTCACAAGTTCAATGCGAGGACTTAAAGGGAGATAATCAGTTTAAAATGAAACAGTACTTAAATGTTGCATGATAAAACGCTGCAGCTTGTCTGCAGTTTAAGAGTTTAAATTTGGCCAAATCACTAAAAAACACCTCAGATGTTTTGTTTTCCAGCTCTGCTAAGGCACATTAACGTCTTCACTTCCCAAGCAGACAGATCGGATAAGGGACGACCTGCTGTGACCCAGAAGGTCAGACACAGCTCACATGTTAATAAACCTACATTCATTCCCGTATCTTTATATTAGGAGCCCTGTACACAGAACAGGAACCAGAATAGAACACTGAGAGGGACGAGGGTTAAGAAAATAAACCTTTACTGAATATTTTGTTACTTTTATTACCGTTTCAAACTAAACCCGTGTTATTTGAGTGAATGGGGTAGTAGAAATGATCATTTCAGATCATGTTATGTTTATAAAATTCTGATCACATTTTAATGTTTCTGTTTTTGAGTCTAATTTATATCAAAACTAAAATGTATTAAATAGATTTTCATTTTAATTTTAAGGTAAATTTAACCTTTAATAAAACCCACTGCATCTACCTTTCTTTGTGTTTTTGTGTCCACTCTCACTGGAGCTAACCAACTTTGTTGTGACCTCTTGTCAACATGGCCGTCAGGATGAAACACAGTTTGTGGATGCACACGAACCAATCCGATTCAGATCTCACAGAGTATCAGATTACATAAAGAGAATATATTTTCTGTCTTTTTACATCATCAGTCCACAGGTTTTCATTTGTCCCATATGATGAATCTTCAGCGGTTACGGAGCTGCAGAGGAAGCAAAGATCCCGACACGCTGCGGAGGATGTGATTTATAGATAATCAGGTTCAAACAGGGATGGGGCTTCTTCCATGAACCTTGTGCTCGTCACAACGTGGTTGGCTGTCCGGCAGCTTGATGGAAAAGATAGGAAACAAAAACAAAATTTTTCTCAGATTAAAGAAAGCACAGCTAAAAAATAAATAAATAAATAAATAAATAAAATAAAACCTCAGGAGGCTTTTGGTTAAGATTTAAAATCTGAGGCTTTTGAGAATTATTGTTGTGAAATAAAGGTGACAGTAACTAAAAGGTCCAGTCATTTCTGCTCAAATGTAGCCGGCAGTTCCTCCTGATGCTCCACAGAGTCTGAAATATCTTCAAAAAACTATAGTTATCATTATAATGTTTAAAATATTATATTATAATGAAATCAAAGTTTGCTCAAGATTTAATTTAAAATATAAAATCTACAATAAATTCACCAGATTTCTTCATGTGTACAGATGAAACATGTGACCAGCATTAACACACAGTACACACACCCTGCAAACTCTAAGACATCCATCACTCATTCATCAGGGGTATGGGGGGTGAAACCATCTCAGAAATGGCAGCATTAGAAGATAAAGTCAGGACGCGTGGGAGGAAGTGAAGAACTTACAGCGGGAGCGGATGTAGCACTGGTTACAGTTGAGGAGGCCGTTTCTGATCCGGACGTCCGTCCCTGTGGTCGTGTCTCCTAACTGTCCCTTACACACCCCGCACTGAGAGAGCAACAGAAACGGAGAAGAGACTAGTGACATGGGTGGTTTTATGAACAGCCTTTGTAGTTTACGTTCAGAGAGCTAAACCAAACACACCCAAGGTCAAAGGGCATCGCTGTTGTCCTAAAATGACTCGTCTTAAAGAAGTGAAGCAAGCTGTATTTTATAAATATTACCAGATTTCATTATGCAAATAACAGCAGGAATCTGCAGCATTTTCATTGCATCCAGGGGTCAAGTCCAGCAGAATTTTATGTTTCTGCTGAAACAACCATGTAATGCAGAAGTCATGGGGGTGTAAGGATTTATAAATGAATATCACCAGAAACAGCTATGAAACTTTGCAGCCTGTTTTAGGATGACAGCGATGCACGTTGGTTTTGGCTGAGCTCAGAGTAGCCGGTAGCTTATTGGTCCTGTAGGGCATAAACTCTGTTTCTCTAAACTGAGGCCCTTCAGGAAGCCTTCAACAGTAGTCATTTTTAAAACATTGAAACAGAAACACATCAGAGTCTACAAACTTAAAACAGAAAACACCTTCCTGTCTCTTAAACATCACATCTAGAGCACCGGGCTTCTGTTGTGCACCAACCTTAAAGCAGTGGATGTGGAAGTACAGACTGAGGGTCTCTATGATCATGGCTGCCCCCTTCCCTAATGGCTGACCACAGCTGGAACACAGCTTCTTCCCACTGACAGACCTACAGGATGGGTTGAGACACACACACACACACACTTTGATTTTGCACGTTTGTTTTCTGCATTGCCGTGCAATTATTCCACCATTGTTCTATAATCCTTTTTAATATCAAAGCAAACACAATTAAAGCTTCTTCCTCCTACATAATCAACATTTGCACTCATGTTTGTGTGTACTCCTTGTAAATTAAGAAACCTATCAGATAACTTGTAGCATCAAATGAACAAATAAACCTGTGCTTCTCCTCGACTCCACCTCCCTTTTGTTCTATTGAAATTCCAGGCAGGTTGGAGTGTCGCTGCTGCAGTGGTGCATGTTATGAGATGGGTGGAAAAAAAAAAACACGGACAGCGAAGCAGAAAATGACAATGCAGAAGTGATCTGCCATCCCTCACTGTGGGGCTCTTTGTGCTGCAGTACCTGTTGGGAGGTGGGGGCAACGTGTCTGGTGCTGATGGACATGCTGCAGGGGGCTTTGATGAGCTGCTTCTTATGTTATTATTTATGGAGCCACTCCTGCAAATGGACAGCAACATGCAACATGACGATGGCTCACAGATACAGAGACGTGATTGGCTGCCAGAGTCAGACGAACACCAATCCAAACCAGAGCAACAGCAAATCAATATCAGCTGATCTGGCCATGCTTTGTTCTTTAGAAATATTGTTTTATATGTTTATACTCTCAAAATTACAAATTAAAATGCTGAAAACATTTTCTGCAGTATATTGACTGAAATAGAGGAGAACTACAGAAGGAAATACAGGTATAAGATGCCACCTGGTGGTCACTTTTTTGCATAAAAGCTCAAATAAAAGTCTATTTTACATCATGGAAAGTTTTTTAATTAAGGTAGACCAGCATTTATAACAAACATATTAAATTAAATAGATGCATGACAATAAAGCAACGTTTAAGGTGAAAGGAATCATTGTGAAACAGCATCTTTCAGAAGCTGAAGTTCTTGTTTTATATTAACAGTTACATTCACACACCTTCTCTCTCCGGCAGGCCGACTAGGCCCGTCACGCTCGGCTGGGGATTCTTGTTTTTTGACAGGAGTTGAAGGTCTGGCCGGAGGTGGAGGAAACTTCTGTCCGTTGTGAACGCCGTGGCCGAGTCTCTCTGCCTGGCTGCTGTTCTGACTCACCAGGCTGACGATGGCAGAAACAGAACAAAGGTGACACTTTTGCAGTGAATTAAAACTTATTCACAATTTTGTTGAGTTTAATGGATATTTACAAACGGCACCTGATCAAAAATAGTCCCCATATGCAAAAAAAATGTCGGCCATTGCTTACTGAGTGGACTGGTGTTTACAAGCTTTTCTGTTTCAAACTTTATTTAACAAAATAGGAACAATGACAAATTTCATTATCAACACAAGAATCTGAAATTTCAACTTAAATTCAATCCTGCTTTAAGATGTTTGTTTTACAAGCAGAAGTAAAAAATGATGTCCTTGACTACAGAAGTCACGCCCTCTGCTGTCCTAGTGGAGAATTGCTTCACAACACTGACACCCCAAGGAGAAGTATAAAAGGAAAGCATCAATACGTGTGTGAGTGCAAACCTGCTGATGGAGAAGTATAAAGTAGGCTTTAGTTGTGGGAGTGGGGGGCAGAAAACGACAGGATTTGGAGTATTACTCATTAATATTCATGATATGTGAATATCTCACCTCTGATTGGCTAACTCTGTTTGCTTTGCCACACTGCAAAGGGGCAACATTAGGGGCAGCAGTGGCTCAGGATGTAGAGCGGGTTGTCCACTAATTGGAGGGTTTTAGGATCGATCCCGGCTCCCAGAACAGAATGCTGATGTTGTGTCCTTGGGCAGAACACTTAACCCTCCCTGCCTGCTGGTGGTGGTCGGAGGGACCGGTGGCACCTGTGCCCGGCAGCCTCGCCTCTGTCAGGGGAGCTGTGGCTACATTGCAGCTCATCACCACCAGTGTGCGAATGTGTGTGTGAATGGATAAATGATACACTGTAGTGTAAAGCGCTTTGGAGTCCTCTGACTCTGAAAGGCGCTATACAAGCACGGGTCATTTATCACTAATGTTTTATCCCCACAAATAACACAAGCCCAAAGGAGTTCTGCTGTGTGGTGGAGTTGCTAATGCTAACGGTTAGCTTCTCCTAGTCCAGACGTTCTCTGCTGTTTCCTGAACGCTAAACCAACAACAGCCTTCCCCGTCGTGAGTCAAGATGGGTGAGTCCATGAATGGTAAGTGGCAGTGTGACGCAGATCTGTGTGGATTTTTCTGACCTGACCATTTCCTCGTCTATTTTCTATTGGCAGCTAATGCAGGAAACAGGTAAAAGACTGTTTTCATGTTCAGCCTGCCTGTGAAATTCAGAGTAACTGATTGTATTTCAAAAAGAACAAATATTCTACGTTTCTTACTGAACCTTTTGAAAGTAAACTGCAGTGTCAGACCCACAATTTGTTTTTTTCTGAAGAAATGGTGTCAAATAAAAAAAACACCAATGCGTTACAAAAACTTATTACTAAAACAAAATCTTAAAACATGGATCTGCCACACAAACACATAACATTTAACAATCCCATCATAGCATTTCTTTTGTGAATTTATACAGATAAAAATCTCTCAAAAATATGACCAAATAATCTTTTAAATCACAATGAAATCAACACTCAGAAGTTCTTTTCACCAACCTTCTGCCTGTTGCCATGCTGTCGTCAGCTGTGCTCATATCACTGGTTCTGTCATTCTCTCGCTGTCTCCACTCAGAACTTTCTGTGTTTGCTCTCTGTCGATAATCCAACAACACACGGATGGTTGATCAGCTCATCTGATGTTTAAGAACCGGCTAGTTTTTCTCTTTTGATTTAGCTTTAGCATTTTACTTTAAACTCACTGAAAAAGAAACCAAATGAGCCAGTCATGTGACCAGTCTGAGCATGGGCAATGACCCTTATCAGTCTTCCCACTAGTATTAAAGATGTAATGCTACTTCACCATGTTGTTACAAGATATGTTTTTGGTCATTAAAATGTGAAAAGTAAAGAGAAACTTGCTAATATTTATTTTTCTATAAAACAAACTGAGCAATAACTTCCATGAAGATCCCAAACTAATCAATGAGACTCACAGACTGCCTCTCCAGCAGTTCCTGTTTGCGTTCCCAGTCAGCCAGAGAACGGACGATGGTATCCTGAAGCTCAGAGGTGGAGGAGAGCTCACCTCGGCTGGGGGAGGGCAGGGCCGAGGAGCGAGGAGTCAGAGGCATCACTGTTTCCTCCAGTATCCTGCGCTCCTGTGGTGAGGAGACAAAGTCAGAAACAGACAGAAAACACACCAATTTAAAATTTTACAAAAGTCAAAGTTTTAGTTTCAGGTGATGTTCTGATCCCAAACATTTTCATATCAGGTGTCACTGGTGCAGCATGTGCCCTCCAGCATCAATACACACCTCCTCATGATACTTCCTCTCCTCCTCTGCCACCTCCCTCTGGGCTTTCTCCCACTCCTCCTTCAGCTTCTCCTGCTCATGCTGGTACTTCTCCTGTTACCATGGCGACAGACACAGATACAGCATAGAGCCTCAACAAAGGGGAAGGCTGAATTGTCCGAAGGTGGATGCTTATGCAGAAATGTATCAGACATTTATTTGCTTTCAAGGAGGCTTTGAGACAATTTATTCATTTCCTGAGCTGATTAAGGCACAAAAAAAGATTCAGAGGGAATCCTGTCCACTAAACAAAGCACAGGCAAAAAGGAGGACATGTTCAG
Source organism: Aphyosemion australe (assembly GCA_006937985.1). Classification (NCBI taxonomy): domain Eukaryota; kingdom Metazoa; phylum Chordata; class Actinopteri; order Cyprinodontiformes; family Nothobranchiidae; genus Aphyosemion; species Aphyosemion australe. The sequence goes on from SSNS01000368.1 coordinate 381,371, forward strand.
CTTGCCATGTCTGGTTGTGGCTAAACATCTGCTTAAATCAGATATTTGCTCGCTAAGAAGATAAAAGCAAACAAACAAAAAAGCAAGCAGGAACAGACAAAATACAAGAGCCACACACACAGAAGCCACAGAACAAGGGTTTTCTGCACAATTCTCTTTTCTTAATTATTAGATGATTTCATGGACATCTCTGTAATAATAATTAGGCAGCATGGTCACACATGGACACATTACTACTCTCTTTGCAGACTTGTGCAGGAATCCCACAGGGAACGAGGATAAAAGAAATACAGAAAACATGAACTAATATAAAAGCTGAGGCACAAAGACAAAACACAGAGGAGAGCGATGAGCACATCTTCAGACATTCATCCATGTGAGTGCATCTCAACACCCATGCAGGTTTTATTTAATGTAAGGAAACAGAGGAGTCAGTGTTAGGCACCACTTCCTGTTAAGATACTGAAAAACGTTGAGATGCACTGATTTCTGCTGAGGAGAGAGAGGCTGATTTGAGCGGCAGCAGCAACAGCAGCAAAGTCCCGCTTTGAGTATCTGCATGAGATGAAAACGGAGATGCATGGGGACCAAAATGGAGTCTCTTCCTCTGCACAAACCTGCCATCTAGTGATCTAAACGTGCATAAAGGAGTCAGGCAGTTTGTGCTCAAAATAAAACAATTATGAGAGGGAGTAAATATGTGTGATGTAGTGTTTGTGCTTCAGATTTGCTCCTTATGGTTGGTGTGAGCTGCAGAAAAATCAACCTCTAAATTCCTTTTCTAGTATGTTTGGGCTAAAGATGATCACTGATAACATTTAGTTTAGCATTTGTTTAAGAAAATAATTTAATTTATTCTCTATTAGCCAATTAGAGCCGAGTAAGGCATGATGGTAACACTGGTAAGGAACTGAATGGCATTGGTTTTCTAAATGTCTCAAAACGTTTGCAAGAGTTCTCAATCTCCTCATGGCCCTGCCACACGTAGTCAGGTTTTTGTAAAACTGAATATCCTCCCCCGTCCATCTAGGAAAGCAAAACTTGGGTCCACACCACCTTGTTTTCAGCAAAAAAGTCCAATGCATTGTGAAGAATATTCATAGGTACGCCAAGCCTGTAGGCTGCAACATCATCAGCATCTTTTCCCAAAAAAAAAAAACATTCCTTGGATGTGGAATAACAAGATGGAAGAAAATAATCACCCTTAACGCCGTCCTTCACCTGTGGTATTCTACATTGATCAGTAACTGAGCTTGTAAAACCAACAAAGCAAGTGTAAACACAGGTCAACAATGTGACGTTAGAGTATTTTTGTCTCAGGCCATGACGATGCAAAACCTAAAACCCCGATTATTTACGTCCAGAATTCGCAAATCTCTACTTTGGTTGGAGGTTTTTGAAAGAATCATTTTAGGTGCCGTTTATCTTCATTTTCGTGTGGATCAAGGGCCAAACTGTAGAAAAAATATCTTCCTTGTGTGGGATACCTCGCTACGTGTGTACAAGGTCTTAGTTTAGGTCAGTCATAAAGAAATGTGAGGCAACGTGGGGAGGGGTTAGCTAGCAAATTGGTTATAACATTAAGATAAATGTGCTTGACATTGTGTCCAATGTGACCTAGCCACGTTAAAAAACAAACAAGCAAAAAAAAAAAACATTTGCCTTAGTGTTTCACTTACAAATTCAGTTATTCCAGTTTAAAATGTAAAGGTCATAACATTAGAATATCATAACAAAGTTGATTTATTTCAGTAATTCTGTTAAAAAAGTGAAACTTCTATATTAGATTCATTCATTACACACAGACCGATATATTTCAAATGTTTATTTTGATGATTATAACTGACAACTAATGAAAATCTCAAATTCAGTATCTCAGAGTATTGTGAAAAGGTTCAATATTGAACTCTAATCAACTAATTAACTCAAAACACCTGCAAAAGCCTTTAGATGGTCTCTCAGTCTAGTTCTGTAGGCTACACAATCATTGGGGAGACTGCTGACTTGACAGTCGTGCAAAAGACGACCATTGACACCTTGCACAAGGACGGCAAGACACAAAAGGTCATTGCTAAAGAGGCTGGCTGTTCACAGAGCTCTGTGTCCAAGCACATTAATAGAGAGGTGAAGGGAAGGACAAGATGTGGTAGAAAAAAGTGCACAAGCAATAGGGATAACCACACCCTGGAGAGGATTGTGAAACAAAACCCATTCAAAAATGTGGGGCAGATTCACAAAGAGGGTGCTGCAGCTGGAGTCAGTGCTTCAAGAACCACCACGCCCAGATGTATGGAAGACATGGGTTTCAGCTGTTGCTTCCTTGTGTCAAGCCACTCTTGAACAAGAGACAGCGTCAGAAGCGTCTCGCCTGGGCTAAAGACAAAAATGACTGGACTGCTGCTGAGTGGTCCAGAGTTCTGTTCTCTGATGAAAGTAAATGTTGCGTTTCCTTTGGAAATCAAGGTCCCAGAGTCTGGAGGAAGAGAGGAGAAACACAGAATCCACATTGCTTGAGGTCCAGTGTAAAGTTTCCAGTCAGTGATGGTTTGGGGTGCCATGTCATCTGCTGGTGTTGGTCCATTGTGTTTTCTAAGGTCCAGGGTCAACTCAGCCGTCTACCAGGAAGTTTTAGAGCACTTCATGCTTCCTGCTGCTGACCAACTTTATGGAGATGCAGATTTCATTTTCCAACAGGACTTGGCACCTGCACACAGTGCCAAAGCTATCTATTGCTGGGTTTCACTCACGTGACCCGGAAGTCGCGCAAAACTCAAACACGGGTCAGGAAGTGTTTTGCTTCAGTACAAAACACAGCGCGATGGAGGAAAGCGAGTATAGTAAGGCATTAAATGGACTGGCACAGACGAGATATCGCGAAAAAATACATCTTCATGTAGGTTATGATCCATATAGTTTAAAAAAGTCGGTGTTTTCATACTCTCTGGAGGATTTACCCAGCGTTGAAGCGATTGACATAGCTAACTACTTCGTGCTGCAGACCTCATATTATACAGCAAACCAAATGAAAGCATTCAGAAGCCTGGAAGCCTACAACTATTTTATTCGTCTTGTTTTTGCTCAGGTAAGTAGTGAGTTGTGCTATTTAGCTCATGATAATAATATCGCTATTGATAACAAGTATGTTTATGTGCTAGAATCTACTTGTAAATAACTTATTAGGCCTATTTAAATCTAAATTTCTGGTACGTTAGTTTGTTTTTATAGGGTATAAACGCCACATTACAACACTAAGCTAACTGCTAACAACATTAGCACTCTGAAAGCTATTTGCCGTACGGACACATGAAAATAGTATCAAACTGTTTACCTGCCGTTTTTATGGCTGTGTTCAATAAAATGCTATAAAAACATTTAGTAAACCCATACCTGTTAGAAAGTGATCACGGCAAACTTTAGCATTGTCCGTTTCAGTTCCTTCTGTTTTTAGCCGGAGATTATGATACACTTCAGCCGTCTTCTTTCAGTAAGTTTTTTTAAAAAATAAGTCCTTTTTGGCGCACTACTCAGGCAAACTGGCCTGACCTTAACCCCGTAGAAAATCTATGGGCTATTGAGAACTGTGTATTGTTGTGTGACTGATGGTGACCTGTCTTTTGCTACTGGACTTGTAAGTAATAATATTTTTGTCTGACAATGTAGATCTTTTTGCTTCGTGGCTTATTTTAGTAAGTCACGTTAGTTGAATCGTGTTAGCGTTAGCTCATTGTTAGCGCTAGCTACAGCAGGCTGCTGCAGGGTTGTTTTTGACAGCTGTAATTCCACTTTCAACCAGTAGGAGGGAGAAGCTGGAAACTGTTTAGTGTTACTTTGTTATAAACTGAGTCTCAGCCAAACTTTCAGTATGTAACAAGCCTCTTACATTAAATAACAACTTGTTTTTATTGATGATACCTATTTTCTAATTTCTCAAACATGTTTGAACTTAAACTTGTTAAAAATCAATAGATTGTATTTCTAAGGTGGTCTCTGCCCTCTGCATTTCTTACCAAACTAAACAACTAACCTAAACAATCATGCGCCACTGCTTCATCCTTAAATATATGCTGTGTACCTGCAGCACGCGCTCCTGCTCTTGCTGCCACCTTTCCTGACGCTTTCGCTCCTCATCCGGGTCCCAAGACCAGCGGTTTCCCTGCCTGGCCTGGGGCAACACCGGCACTGACACCTGATGAACCCCAACACACGTACAAATATACACACATGCACACAACATAATCCATGCACATATAGACACACAACCCGTTCACACATAGATCAATACACACACATGTCCATCACAGAAAAAAGAAGAGAAGAGAGACAGAAATATTTGGTCTACCACAACAGCACTACTCCATTGCTAGCCAAAGGTCTCCTACTAAGAAGAAAGAAGACAGAAACAGAGAGATGAGTGTGAATATAAAAAAGAAAAGCTTTCTCATCTGGCATGCTACACCAACAGCGATTAGCTCGGTGCCATTCTGTCCAACACAACACATTACAGACTTAACTGAAACCGAGCAAAAAAAATACAAACCATCCCAAAAATCTAATTTGACTAGAAAATATCACTGGGATTCCGTCTTTAGTTTTAGGAAACTTAAAGTTTTTTTAACTAAACAGAATAATAAAGTGTGAATATAAAACGTCCTGATGAAGGAGCAAGTTTGAGTTGTGTCTTTTAGGGTGACAGGTGCTTTTTAACCTGCTAGTTTAAGGATGAATGAAAATATTAACACACTGAAATATCACAATATTTATTGTTATGATGCTGAATAAATATTTAAGAGCAGGATATTGATTTTTTAAATTGAGAATTTACATGAAAACATTTACTGTATTTATTTTTTGTGATGCAATTCAAACTCTGACTGCTAGGTGGCAGCAGTAACCCCTTCATTCTGACAGAACAAAGAGATCTCACTGCGATTGAACTGCCCCCTACGCCCTTCTGTGAAGTGCACTTAGAGGAGGTGTGCAGTAAGGCTTCGAGTGCGCAGTACACAAGTGTGATGAATTGGGACAGGGAGCATTGCGCTGTTTGTGCTACTTTTAAAAAAAACTTTATTAACAACTTTCAAACAAACAAAAGTTACATTCATCACTTTACACATTAAATCTGAGTCTAAAACATTCAGAGCATGAATACATATCATTAATCCTCTTAAAATTAACTTCTTTCATTTGAAAATACATATTTTCAGAAAAGGCACTTGAGCCATTGCTCCGCCTTCTTCTCAAACATCCCACACAGCAATGGATTGTGGGTAATACCCTTGCCCAAAGTCTGCATCGATGCAAGCTTGGGTGAAGTGTGGATTAAGGGTGCAAAAGGGGCGTGGTCACCTTCCGCACTTGAGAATCGGGACACCCTAGGCACTGACACCCCTGGCTGGGAACGCACAATTGAAGGGCGCAAGGTGCAAGTGCGAGTATTGGGATTGGGCCAATAACCGGATGTGTCTTGGAAGTGTCTGGCCTGAGTTTTCCAATTAAATTCAGTCTTAAATTTTGTAAACATCATCTGGCTTTTAGTATTGCAATATATCTTATTGTATCTCCTTTATTGTAAATTTTATCGTATTGCCAGATTCTTGCCAACTCACTCTAATTGCTTAGAGGTGTTTTTTTACTATCACTGAAACGTCAGAGAGCTGGACACACTGCATCATTAGGAAATGTACAAATAGACTAAACTTTGTCAATTTTACAACTCATCACACACACACACACACACACACAGACACACACACACACACACACACACACACACACACACACACACACACACACACACACACACACACACACACTAAAATGCTGACGTTGCTCATAAGTGTTTGTGGTTATTTTCTCACAACACAAACGAGTCATTTTTAACACCTCCAAATATCACAAAGTAATTCTTTGGCTTCTCTCTCCCCAATTACATCAACTACTATCTTATCTGCAGCCTATTCTTGTCTAATGTGTTGTATTTTTAAAATGAATCCATCAAGCAGTTAAGGCTGTTTTTCTGTTTTGCACTTTGTCCATTTACGTGTGTTTTAAAAAAATGCAACGTGCAGATCGCATTAGACTAAAACAGCACAGCTGGAAGTGATTAGCCAGATGAGAAGCATTGAGAAAATCAGACAAAAGAATTTTACTCACAACGGTTCGACAATCCTTCTCTGAATCTTCTGTAGAGAAAAGGGAAACGTGGATCAGAAAAAGCCAACAAACAATCTGGATAGCAGAGGTCAGATGATCTGATGATAGAAATATTTACACAAAGTTCGACAACCTGAGATGTAAAAAGGTGCTTTATGAGAAAAAAAAAAGAAATGAAAAAAATCACAATAAATGAAAATTTCATTCATCTTAAGACAGACTGGTATTTTATTGGCCGTCAGTAAATGCAGAATAGACTTTAAAAGTACTCTTCTAACAAAAATAACTCTTAAAACCATCCATTCATCCACCCATCATCCATCCCTCCCTCCACCAACCCATCATCCATCCCTCCAGCCATCCCTCCACCCACCCGTCATCCATCCATCCAGCCATCCCTCCACCCACCCGTCATCCATCCATCCATCCCTCCATCCCTCCATCCATCCATCCATCCATCCATCCATCCATCCATCCATCCATCCATCCATCCATCCATCCATCCATCCCTGCATGTCCTTGCTGGGTCACGGGGAGCTGGTAGTTTTAAAACCAAGCTTCACCATATCTTAGATATCTCATAGTGATTTTTTCCCTAACAGAGCACTTACATATGGTTCCTAGACCTTCTAAAAGTAGAAGAAGGCAGAACTTTCAGTTTTTAGGCTCATTTCTTGTGAGACCATCTTCCGATTTCTGTCCATGAGGCAGACACCATGCCCACTTTTAGGACTAAAGGTAAAATGGTTCCTTTTTTATTTTTAGGGCCGACTCGAGAGAGTCCAGACTGCTATAGCGGACCAGACGAACCTTTAGTTTACCCACTTGTTTTTACTTGTCATGGAAATAAATCATTTATTTCTATACAGAATCATCCGTTTCCAGTTCTGCTGCAGGTTTCCTTCCTGTTAAAAATGAGTCATTTCTCTCCACTGTCACCCTGTGCTTGCTCAGGATGGGGGATTGTTTCTAGACAAAGATCTGATGCATTCTGTTGCCTTTGACGTTTGACTGAATGTGATTGTTTTGAAATATATTTTAACAGCACTTAATTGGAGTGTATGCACTTTTATGGAATCGCTTTCAAATTTAAGTGAAATCAATTTGACAGAACTGGACTTAATGTAAACAAATGAAGACTTCCTACATTTGCCTTTTCGGATAGCAGCCTGGGATGATGTTGGTTGCAAATTGATGCTGCATAAAAAAACTGAATTGAATTAAACTGACTTCAGAACAGATTTGTTATCTCCCTCAAAGTTTACCTGATGGAGCGAAGAACTCCCAGCGTGACTTAGGGTTGCTGGATGTCTGTGGAGACCTGACACTGATCTCAGAGTCTAGTGAAATGAAAAGTAGTGAAAATGGGGGAAAAAAAGGAAAAGAATGAAGGGAAAAATGTCAAAAACCAGGAGCTGGATAGAAAAATATAAAAAAAAAATTAAAAACGGAACTAAATTTTAGTGCTTTAGCTTGTTTTTAGAATTGAGATGTAACGTTAATGTACTTTTTAAAAACATCATCCTACTTTTATAAAAATGTTACTGGATTTGCTTCTTTAGATGACTCTTAGCCTCTGATGCTCGTCTCCTTCATGAAATCCCAATAAGGGGCATTGTTGATTAAAATAAAGAGTTTAAAATCATTTATGTACGCCATAATAAAAAATGCTTGGAATGATCAAAATGTTTTATTCATAATGGAATAACAGAATTAAGGTTGTGCTGAGAGGAAAAAAGAAAAATAACCAAAAAAAACAAACCTCAGCTTTTTTCACATTTTAAAACTAAAGAGATGCATCAATAGGAAGCTAGCTTTGTGAGTGGACGTTAGGATGTTTATTTACCTGACGTTTCCTTTGGAGAGTGATGTCCAAACGGTCCAGGTGCAGCAGAGCGAGGCGCCGTCTCCGTTCTCTGTGAGGACTCCTGAGACGAGGGGATTCGTGTCTACAAGGAAATTTGAAATTCTACATTGAAAAGATGACTTATCATAAATACTATAAGAGGGCGTTTAGAAGTGTTTTTATCTGTCTCACTGTGAAGGTAGGTGGCTGATTTTTTAGTGTGTTATTCCCTGTAGGGATGAGCTTTTCACTGGATGGTTCAGCATTATCTTCTTGTTTGGCTTCTGGGAAAAAAAAAACATACAATAAAAGTTAAAAATGCACTATCCATAATTTACCTTTTATACAAATTACAGCCTTCAGTGAATTTCTTTTTAAAAAAACGACCACAAGATGTCAGTGTTGCGATGTGCTGCTAAGACCTGCAGGTGGCGCCTCCTCAGCTGCAGTGTTTGGCTTTACTTCCTCCAAAGAATCCTGGCTTCCAGTCTGTCTAAAGCTCTCCTTGTGCTTCTGCAGCTCCTGCAAGAACCACAGATTTAACATTTGCAAGATAAAATAAGAACATCAAAGACAAACACGGCACCAACTTAAATTTCCACTTATATTCTAAAAATATAACTTAATTAAGTTAGCTTATGTAGACCAAACGTAGCAATAGCAAAAAAGATTTAGCTCTGCAGGTCGGTCTAGCCATGCTCCATTGTAGCCTCAGCAGGTCTTGCCAATCACAGCGCTCTATGTTTGTTGGGCGGGCTTAACACCAGAGTTGTGATGAAGATAAACTACAAAAATGGCGTTGGCTCAGGAACGGCGCTCGTTTAAAATGACTTTGGCTTCAATTTTGGATGATTAAGACTTGAGCTTTTCTTTGAGACATAAGCAGATAGAGGTATTTTAGTCATTTATTTAGAAAAAAAGATATATTTGCTTCTTCTTCTTCTTCGTTGGTGTATGGCGGACTGCCCCGTTGACTGATTTCTGTAGAGATGAATATGTCATGTTGTTCGTTGCTCTGATTGGCTCTAGCGCTGTCCAATAGCATGTGGAGACCGTTTGAAAGACAACCGTAGATTCCGCTCCATGAGTGGGTCCTGTCTACGGGTCGTGCCCAGACTACATTTGGATGGCTTGCCGGACTATAATGAAATAGTTTCTATTAAAGTTTGATGGTAAATGACTGAAAATGTCTGACCTTGGGAAGAGAAGTGGGCCGGCTGGGTGGTGTTGAGTGCTCAGTGACTTTCTCCTCCTGGACATCTTGAGATGCCGCCTCTATGCTACCCGGTGTGTCGTTGGTCTTTTTTGGGCAGGTGTGTGGACGCTGAGCAGGTGAGTCTTCTGACGAGAGAGCGCCTACGGGGCTGGAAGACGACGCCTGGAAATGGGGAGGTGATTCCATTTCATGACTGATGTCAGATTCGATGTCACCGTTTACTCGAAGTGAACCATCCACCTAGGATAGAACATCAAAGGTGCTTCATCTACAGCATGCTTATTATTTGTGAGTAGCAACCAGGCAAACCAGACTGAAACCAGAACCAGTTTTCCCCAATTAAACCCCAAATCATCCCTAAAAATCTTCTGTTATCCATATTTCTCATTCTACCCTGCTGGCCTCTGTGACAAAGAGGTGAGGAACTGAGCTAGCGGTAACTAAGACTCTCTGGTAGAGCTGGGTGAATGCCCCCTCTGCCTCCACCTTCTCATCCTGCTCCTAACAGCCTGTGTGGGCTCTCTTTGTCCGCTGGGAGCCCACTTCACATTGAGAGGCTCCTACTTGTCAACTTCTTAAGTCAATAGCGAACAGAGGGCTTCATTCAAACCCCGGACTCCTTACAGGGAATTCCAGAATAGCGCTCTGCTGTAGTCCGTCTGATAATCACCTGCCACGCCTTTCATGCCACATCCATCCATAAGATCTCAATTTCATTATTCTCATTTGGTATGTTTTTGCAGAAGAAAAGGAAATGAATCCTGTCGAGGGTCCTTTGGGCTAAACTGAAACATTACATGCATCCTTAGGGAAGGGAAGTCATGTGTTTTCCGACGCACCGGTCGCTCATCACCATGGCAGTTCTGTGGTATTCTAATGTAAATGCCAAGAGAGCAGCGGGGAGATTTACCCACCAGATGAGCAGCCGGCTCTGAAGTAACCGCAGGGAAAAGTGGGAGTGGCCTCCAACACAGTTAAGTTAAACAAACCTAAGCCTTTGATCTACCGGAGAAGAACAATTTATTGAAATAATTTACTTATTTAGTGCAAACTACCTTCTCAAATCTTAAATGTTAGGAGTATTTTTAACGCCTCGTTGCTAAGAGAATCTCACCTTGTTGTTCCTGGTCTCACCAGGGGAGGGCCGGGGCTGGAAGTAAGGCTTGGGTGTCAACAAAGGCACAGGTTTGGGGGACAGGGCTCGTGTGGACGGCGGATCAGAGGAGCGAGAGCGGATCTGAGGCCGCTGCTGTGAGGAGGAGTCTCTAGGAAACTCTTCTATCTGCGCCTCCAGCAAGGATGTAAACTTTGGAGTTGGGGCGGACTGCTGGCGCAGATACTTCAGAGGACCGTTGGGGTCAATGTCGAATGGGTCTGGAGTTGTGGGGGAAGGTGTCAGAGATATGGGGAAGGAGGGGTCAGCAGACATGCTGCGGTCGAGGAGCTTTGGTAGCTGTAGACGTTCCAGGATCGACTCGCTGATGGAGAAACGTTGGGCGTAACGTTGGAGGATGGCCGACGCCTCCTCTGGACTTCTGGCTCTCTTGTACGCCTGCCGCAGATCCTCCTCACGCTGCTCCCTTGTTAAAAAACACATTTACATTAACAGATGCATCAATAACTGATAAAAAGTTTATCTACTTGTATTCTTGCATTTCGTGTGTTACTCTTTTTAAAATGTTGTTTGTCTTTTAATCTTTACTTGACAAAAAGCCTAAACCTTTTTCAAACAGAAAGATTCTTGGCTTTATGAATCTTTTAAAGAGACATAATATAACTTTTTTCCTAAGTTATAATAGCTCAATGGTCCATCATGAACATGTTGATGAAGTTCTTTGCACTAAATCTAGGGATGCTCCCTCCGATCAGGTTTTTTGCTGCCGATCACTGATACCGATCACATAGATTGGACATAAATTTTCCATTTAGTTATGAGTACTATAGACTACATGATCTGGGGACAAAAGGAACAATAACATCAAGTTAAATGGCCTGTATTAATTTAGACAAAAACATGTTTTTACTTTTTCAAGAGAAAAGAACAAACTTGCACAATCAGTGAGTTTGTTTCTGACTACAACTTCTAAGCTTCCGACTCACAACCCAAGGTTTAGAACTGAAGGAGCCTTTTGGACGAGAGGTAAAACATCTTCAAGATCACCAGAAAAGTCCAGCTGTTTTCAATTAAAACTCTCATGATGATCATGTCCAGGATGAATGAGAATCTACACCAACGTGCTGCACGAAGCGTCAATGATTTACTCAAAAGGAAAACTGAAACACTTAAATGTAGCTTCTGTCAGTAACAATCTAATTTTAAACTTTAAAATCTCTCAACAGTCTAAATAAAGCAGAAAAGCAAAAAACAAATCAAAATCTCAACTTTGTGTGTTGGGAGATTTATAGATTTTTTATTATTATCATTGTGATGGTTTGAAGAGGTAATGATATGAGAATAATGTTATGTGTTAGTTTTATTTTGAAGGGGAGTTCAGCGGGGGGAAAGGTTGTTCTGGTCAGCGGCTGTTATGCTGTTACAAACTGTTCTCTGAAGTCCCAAAATGTTACAGAGAAGTAAACAGACACATCAGGGCTCAGAAGAAAGAAATGCTTCAAAAGGACTTTAAAAACACGAGAAAGGGGAATGCCATCTTTTCTAACAAACATACTAAAGTCCTTCCTAAAGCTTCTAATAATTTTACATTTAATGTACAAGATAAAGAACTTGTGTATGTTCACCTCATATCATTTTGTATACTCATCTGTACCCTTCTATTTGTTTATTTTTCTCTTTCTTAGGCCACCTACTCAAACTCCAGGAAGACATTTGTCACTGAAAACCAGATGAACTTGTGCTCATTAGCTTTGTGGATGTCACCTACTTCTCCTCCACGATCTCTCTGTAGGTTTTGATGCTTCTTCTCCTCTGAGAGATACAGCTGTCTCCTGACAGCAGGCGCTCCATCGTTTTTCTCTCCTCCTCTTTTTTAATCAGATCCTGAGAAATACTCCTCCTCCGACTTTTCCATCGGGCAAGGTCCTAACGGTGCAAACACACAAGCACACTCAAAATATTATAGGTGAGGCTTGGCTCAGCGGCTGTAAAACCTGCAGAACTGCTGTGATCCAAAAATACTGATTCAGTAGTCAACCCTAGAATAAACATATATCCCCTATGAGAGCCTGCAGCCATTAAATCACAGCATGCATCTGCTTCGCCTGCATGCAACAATAGGTTGAGACAGTTGGAAGACACTTACATCCTGCCAGTGGTTCTCCTCTTCTTTCAGTTTGTTGTACTGGTTGTGCATCAGCTCATGACGAACCTGGCTATGTGGATGCAGGATGGCCTCCTCTTCATCACGCATGTCGATCATACTCATGCTCCTGCAGATAAAAGGAATGCAGACTAAGAATATGCTTCATGAAAAACGACATATTTAATTAGTTAAATAAGCAAATGTAGTCGACACACTGGTTAATTTTAGAAAAAAATGACTTTTTTTAAGCAAGAATATTGAGTGCAAATCCTGAAGCTCATTAGTGTCCAAAAACCTGAAAGATCTTCATTCAGTAAAAACATTTTGCTTTAATCTTTTATTCTTTTATTTAAATATCAGAATATTTCTGCTAACTCACAACCCCTAAGTTCTTGTGAATTAGTTAAAAAAAGAAATGTTTTTGTGTTTTCCCACATGCAGCTGGCAGAGAGACGGAGGAGAAGCTAAATAAGTTCCTCCCACAACCACCACCGACTCTGGGAGGCATCTGCTGTGAACAATCCACACTTCTGAAAGTTTTAAACTGCTGCTGCTTTAGTGCAGCTATTAAACTTTTCTATTTATAGCGTGCAATTAAAGAGAATGAACAAAACTCATTTTAAACCTCATACGTCTGCACACTGACAGGCTGTGCTTTCTTCGCCACATTATATTTTCATGAAAGAAGAAATAAAAAAGATAAACTGCTATCATTACTGAGAACATGATAACAGAGGCTAGGCCTACAAGAAAAATTAGTACTGTTAATAATTAGATTTGGAGCAAGAGTCCATTATCACATCAGGGCTTTTATAGGACCTTACACTGTAAGCTTGGTTAGAGAAAACCTCTGTAGAAAGAAAAGAACTAATTATTTCAATAAATGTACACAGCAGACTGCAGTCATACTAAAGTGATTACTGCTAGCTTTCAGTTTAATAATAAAACACATTTATGAGAATAAAAAAACATCCTCCTTGACTCTGAAGAGAGCGCATGCTGATGTCATGAGTAACATTTGCTCTAGACTGACATGAAAACAGAGGAGGTAACAGAAAAAATGATTATTTCCTGTTTTTTATGTGGAAAAGGAAACAACTGATGGTGTTTAACTGTGTTTTATGAATGCACCTCAGAGCTCACGAGTGGAAATCTGCATAAAAAGAGTACATGACCACTTATAAGAGGAGAAAAATATTTGAGGATTTGTTTCACGAGTAAAAAGAAAGAAAGGAATGACTAAAATATCTTATTGAACTGACCAGCGCCGACTCCAAATGATTCTATTTTAACAGGATAACTTACTGTGGATCATCTGACACACTATCTGTGTGGCTGAGAAAAACATGGAGAACATACAGACAAAGACAAATGAATGCAACATTTTGAAGGGACAAACAGGTAATGCATGCAAACAGAAATGGATTAATTATGTTAGAATGTGATTAAAATATAGCGTTGTTGTCACAGTGTGTTATTTTTTAATATATATGGGTTGATTTTGTGTGATTTATCATCTTTAAAGTGAATTTGGATGTTTTGGCATTAATAGCAGCTGTGATCAATGAGATCCCCCAAATCAGACACAAGGGGGCAGTCTTAGCCAAAACAGCCAGAACAGAAGTTCACTGCAGCACAGCAAACCAAAACACAACCAGCATACAAAAAGGTGCATTTGGCAGCAATCTTTATAAAGAAGCCAATAATAAAATGTCCATTTTTTTATTTTTATAAAAAGCACATGCATCCTTTATCAGCTTAAGATCAAAGATGTGGCTCACTTCTCTGTCTGAGACCACTTAGAGGTTTGGCTCCCACCACAAAAGGTTTTCACACAGTTTATTTTTGCAGCGCTGCCTCTGTAATGTTGGACGGGGTGTGAGAGCCTGTGGTCGAGTCCCACAAGAGATAAAACGATGACTAAATTAAGAGAATACTCCCGGAAATTTAAAGCAGATCGACTGTCTTCTGCGACGGCTGTGAGGATGCAGCTTATTCTGGAAAATGTGTGTGTGCCATTTCTTTTCCAAGATAACCGAACGGGAATATAAACTAAAGCCATCATTCAAGCATTTTATGAATCATTGTTGGATTCATTTTGATATCCATTTTAAAAAATGCACAATGACTCAAATACATCACCCTGCTGTTTTCAGAATTGTTGAATGTGACCCAGAATTATGCCCTTATTTTATCTGAAGGAAAACAAATGGAAGCATCCTTAAATGTGTCTTTTTTTAAAGTTAGCAGAACACAGGGAACAGAATCCATCCAGAGCTCCATGCATTGCATGAACAACGTAGTGGTTTAAAGCAGCACTCACGGTTTGCGTTCATTGACAGATCATGCAGTTTGCAGAAATGTACACGTCATCCGAACAGAAGCAGGGCACACTCAGGTCAATGTCCATGCTGATAGAAAGTACTCAGGGATCATCACTAAAGAAGATCTCTGGCTCTAAATGCAAATATAGAATTTCCAGCTCAGAGATATTTCGGTTAACTGTGAGTAAGTTGCAGGACTGAGCTCACGTTGCTGGAGAACCGCAGTCCAAACAAGGTTTCTCTTCTTGTGGGTCTTCCCTTTCACTCAGAGCCTTTCCATCCCGTCGGGCTGCACCAGTTGTTTCTGATGAAGTGGTTGCCATGGCAGTGGGCACAGGAAGGAAGTCAGATGAACTCCGAGTGTATTTCGGTGAGGTCAGAGTTAGACAGGCTGGTTTATCGTCCCCATCTGCACCTGTGGCTCCCGTGACCTTCTGGTCTGTTGCAGTCGGATGTTTCCCAGCTGTGTTGATGGTCTTCGACGTTAGAGCCGTTGAATATTGGAGGAGTTCCTCTGAGCTTGAGCGAGTCGGAGTACTGCAGAGAGCAAAGAAAACTAAACCTTGTTGCTGCCTGATGTCTTCCTATATAATCAGACAAAACTTCTCTGGCAGAGCCTGAATGTGGAGCCTTCGGAGGACATAAATCAAATGAAACGTTGCATGCGTTCAGATCTCTTCACAGCAGCCTGGTGTCATAGAGTCAAACCAAAATTCACTTTAACACTCTGTTGTGTTGTCACCATGTGATGAACAGTCACTTTGTGGGAGGATTATTATTGCAGTGCTAACTCCCAGAATGCTCGGCAGGGAGAGAGCAGCTGGCCAGGTGCCGGCAGTGAGAGGATCAGACTTCAGTCCCAATCTGTTCAGGGTCAGGGACGGAAGAGGGCCTCATTTCCTCACATCCTGAGGGTGGGTCACATGTTCACGTTCTTTCTCAGAGAAATAGAAAAAGTCATATCAGTTTCTGAAACATGAAATGTGTTATTTATGCAGCTGCATTTCTATTTAATTATTTTTTTTGTTTGTTTTTAGCAATCTATGCACATGCTGCCTAACAAACACCACCATGTGGCAAGATGCCATTCCTATTACTTCATTCGTTTTCAAATCTGACCAAAAACCAACTTGGATCAGTGTGCTGATACCACATAAAGACACGTTTCAACAAGCTCTAGGGAATGCTAGAAGTCTAAATAACCTCAGTTTTGTTCTGAAAACATATTAAAGGTGTAGAACACTGAAAAGACATTTTTTAATTATTATTCCTGATTATAATCAGTCACGCTGATTATATTCAGATTTCTACACCTATCTCCTGCATTAGCTTCTGATAGAAAATAGACGGTGAAACGCTAGGATTAGAAAATCCTGACAGATCTACGTCACACTGTCACTTAACATTCATGACCTCACCCATCTTGACTCACGACAGGGAAGGCTGTTGTTGGTTTAGCATCCAGGAAACAGCAGAGAACATCTCGGCTAGTAGAAGCTAACTGTTAGCATTAGCAACTCCACCACACAGCAGAACTCCTCCAGGTTTGTGTTATTTGTGGAGATAAAACATCAACGTTGCAGAGCAAACAGTCAGTGGTAGAGTCGTGTTGCTGTTATGCAATCCGAGGCGAGATGTCCAAATATCAGAAAATAAGAATCCAAACCCTGTTATCTGAAGCTACTTTTCTCCTCCAGCTGACTTCCTGAAACAAGCGCATCTGAGCTTCTTCCCCCCAGAGTACGATTTACAAGGCATTCATTCCTACTAGAGACCACTGCAAATAAATATATTGATTAAACGAGTGATCATACCTTTAAGTGCATCCACATTAAGCAGCCTTTATCAATGCCCTGGATAAACATGATCATTGAACTGTCCTTATTTCTTTGGAACATATACAAACATTCCTAAAATGCTTACAGTCGATCCAAGTAGCAAAGCCATGGTGTGTTTGTGTGTGTGTGTGTGTGTGTGTGTGTGTGTGTGTGAGAGAGAGAGAGAGACTGACAATAACAAACCAAAAGGATTGTGAATGAGTCACCAGCTTTGAAAAGAAAACACCACTGGATAAGTTGGGCTTATGAAATAACATAAGAGCCTTAAAATGATCATTCCAAGAAAGAAATTATGAGATCTTAGAGACTTGTAAAATAAAAAAAATAAAATAAAAAAATTGACTTTGACAGCCCATAATGCTCAGCTTGCCACTTTAAATTTCATAAATAATCTATGCCTCAGAGATGGCTGATGGTTACAAACTTTGTCCAGTTGAGTAAACAAAAATCCACATGTATCTATAATAGGTACAGCTTTACAAAATGATCATTTTACTCCTGAATAAAAACAAGAACATCAGTGGAAAATCTGATTTGATAACAACTGTGCCAAATAATAAAATGGTTAAAACGAATCACCAGCTGTAACAGTTGGAATGACTTTCTAGCAAAAAATGTCATGATAAAAACAGTTTTCTATTCAACTGTTAGATTTTTACTTTTTGAGTGAAACATAAAGATTATTGGTGGTGAAAGCAGAAACATCTGATCAAAATTAGACTTTATTTAATGAAGGAACTGATCCTTTGACCAATCATCAGCTGAGCTGAAATGAGAACCTGCACAGCTGACGAAAATCGAGGAAAACTGCACATTTTAAATATGATAGCTTTTATTCAGTTTGTTTTCTTGTAAAACTCTGATATATGCGGGCCATGGTGGCAGAGGAGTTAAGTGGCCACCTTGCAATCGAAAGGTCGCAGGTTCGCAACCTGTTCAGTCTGTCGCTGTCGTCGTGTCCTTGGGCAAGACACCTAACTCGCCTTGCCTGCTGGTGGTGGTCGAAGGGACCAGTGGCGCCAGTGCATGGCAGGCCCCGCCTCCGTCGGTGTGCCCCAGGGCAGCCGCAGCCATGATGCAGCCCATCCCCACCAGCGTGTGAATGTGAATGGGTGGATGACTGATTGTGTTGTGAAGTGCCTTTGGGGGTTGTAGAACCCTAAGAAGGCGCTATACAAATACAGACCATTTACCATTACCATTTAAAACTTGAACTTGTTCAGCTGCAGATTCAGATTAATGATGTCAGATAGTTTTTGCAAACTTGCAGCCATAAACCTTAAACACTGTCTCCAAAACTGACTTGCAGGTGTTTTAACACACGACTCCTGGGGCTTAAGTACTCAGTGTGGTTTATTCATGTTAGCGTGATGCAAAATTCACCTAACTGATTTTGAGAAACCTCACTGAAGAAGCAGCACAAAGTTAAAAATGTACAGCTGATTAAACAATCATCTATTTGGCTTATTCAGAGAAGGTATGATTTAGAAACTGGTCTAGAAAAGAGAATTGCAGTAAAAAGTTTGACCTTTGCTCAGAGGTGACCGTCGTGTGAGTTATGGTCTCCCTGGGGGACTCTGCGAAGGTCTGGGGGAGGTAACGGGGCAGAGGCTCACTGCTCCTCCTCAGGCCCACTGCAGGCATCCTAATGTAAGGTTCTGATGCACTCTGCTGCTCCACTTCCTGCGCCTCCTTTTCACTCTCGCTCTCCTGAATCTGTGCACAAGGTTCAACTATGGAGGGACTAAGGGACTCCCCAGGTGGGAGGACTAAGATAGGGACTGCGTTCGGACTGATGCATCACCCAATCATGTCACACAAGAGAGAAAAAAAAACAAACATATTGGGGAAAATTAGGATGATCACAAGACAACAAAGCAAACACAAATGAGAGATGACAAAGAGATGAAAGGCGGCATGTGGACGATGAAAAACAACAGATGATTAATAGAAACATTTTGACGAGACACAACGACTAAACTCGAGGAAAATCTCATGCAAGCTGCAAACAATGGGTGATTCACAAGAGACGACAAACTTCACGCTTCTCCCTGGTGTGTGTAGCGCTCGCTGTTCTTTTTAGATATGTCAACATGGGTGTGAGGCTTATTGGAAGCAGATATTTGGTTTCTAATACAACATTTGTAATCACCTACTGCTGTCTGTCAATACAGCTAAATAAAAATACAACAGCAGTAAAAAGTTATGTCAGAACTACACCAGATCCACGAAGGAGTCCAACAGACGAGCAACCATTTGGAACATATGATGACATTTCTGAACCAGAGCTTGCTGATGTTGACATTTCAAACGAATATCTGCCAATACTCCTTTCTGTCCCAAGCTGCTAAATTTTTGTCTATTCAGCAACTTCTGCTTCAACGAGAGCCAATCTAAACACACATCTGGTCTCCATCAGCCACTCCCAACTGCACCATATTAGTCAGAGAAAAATAATCAGCAGCTGAAAGGTTTCATTCCAGAAATATGCACTTTGACATGTGTGACACCTTCTGCTGCTACACAATGTAACCCAAACACTATTAAACACACAAGAAAAGGATCTGTTCTCTAGTCTGTCTCCCACGTTGTTCAGGTTTTTATTCCTCATGTTTATTTCAAGTGACTTCATCTGAATAGTTAGAGTTTCAGCTTTTCATTGTTTTGATTACATTTTCTTTATAAAAGAGATAATATTAAATCAGTCCAGCATTATTCTCTGGGTAATAATATAAGAATTAATAATTAGACCCGATTTAAAAAAAACAGCCAGGATAAAAGCCTATTTTTTGTCATTTTGCCACCTACCTACAAGGTCTGTCGCCCCCTACAGGTGAGGTTGCAGTACTCCAGCTCTTGCGTCCTCCCTCCTCCTTGTCGTTTCTTTTTTTGCGAAGTGGCGTTGGCACATATCCCGTCTGGTTGCTCTTGTTTGGCAGGTACTGGTTGAAGGGCATGGCGGTCCGCAGCTCGGTGACCGATGTCCGCCGAGCCAACATGTCATCTTTATGGAGGTCTGGCATCCTCCGGTGAAAGGGGCCGTCGGACTCCGAGTCACTGCCGCGACCTAAAGTGAGAAACGGAGGTGAGAATGAAACATTTTGTTGTACAGATTTGTTAAAAAGGTATTTTGACTTCACAAACAAGTTATGGCCCGCATGGATCAAAGTTTGTTGGAGTAAATTCTCAGTCATAGAGGACATAACAATACTACTTTTCTTGTTTCTTCAAGACATTGTGTCTTCATTAATCTCAAGAAGGTCTCTAATAAAGGTTTATCTGAATAGAGCCTCTCTCCCATAGCAGTATGTCTACTCATGGTAAACCCAAGAGCTTAGGACCATTTCTAACTGGGTTGCAACTATTGGAGACAAAACTGCAAGAAAATGTGTGAATTTTCTGTTGGAATCACACTGAATTGGTTACTTACTTTAGCATTCTTCAAAACTGTAAACACATTGGTGTGAACGTCTCTTAAATTATATCTTTTGAATTAAATTAACCTGTTTTTGTTAAACAATTATCCTTATTTCATTCTCAGTTTTGTTGCACTCACAATGTGAGGTTCTCTTTTAGTCTCCATTCAGTCACAAATAGTTTCAGAGGTCACTGTTCACCCTAAAAGTTCACATTTCCTGCACGTTCCATCTCACAGAAACTAAAATGAAAAGCAGACACCAGATGTCTGTGGCTATTCTGTAACATATTGAGGGAAAATATGTCAGGCAAATTTTTCAAACGTATTCAAAACTCCAGCACCGGCCGTATGAACTCTTTATTTTTATTTAACCTTTATTTAACCAGATGATTCGATTGAGAACTCATTCTCATTTACAAAGATGATCTGGCCAAGAGGCAGCAGCAACAGACACATAGTTAGCTTTACACAAACAGATAAGATAAAAAACAGATAAGATAAAAAACAAATGCAGATAAAGATAAGATAAAACAGCTAGACATAAAAACAAAGGACTGTTCTCATATATAATATGTACAAGCCATCAAAACAGACTTAAAACAATCTTTAAGTACTCAGAAGCAGGCACATTGATCAGAAACTATTGAATGCAATGAATTATTGAAGGTAGATAATGGAACGTAGGTAGTGAGCTTTAGTGATTTTTGCAGTTCATTCCAGTCATTGGGAGCAGCAAACTGGAATGAGGAGCGGCCAAAGGAGGTGCGAGCTTTGGGAATAACCATAGAGATTAGGTTACTGGAACGTAAAATGAGCTGGTTGTTGGAAGTGATGAGTAATGAGCGAAGATATGACGGTGTTCTACCGATGATTGTTTTGTATATAAATTGATACCAATGTAACAACCTGCAGGAATGGAGTGATGGCCAGTTAACGAGTGAGTACAGATCACAATGATGAGTAGTGAAAGGGGCACCAGTGACGAAACGGATTGCTGAGTGATAAATGACATCGAGTTTATAAATGAGGTTTTTGGAAGCAGTCCTATAAATGTTGTCACCGTAATCTAAGATGGGAAGGATTGTCATTTTGACCAAGGTTTGCTTTGTAGAATGAGTAAAGGATGACCTGTTGCAGTATAGAAACCCAATCCTTGACTTGACTTTAGAGAGTAATGAATTAATGTGAATGACAATTGAAAGTGTGCTGTCAAGCCAGATACCCAGATACTTATAGGAACTGACAAGTTGTAGGTCTGTACCATCCAGGGAAACAATACTAGAGTGGCAAGTTAGTTGCGGTAAGTTACGGTTGAAGATCATGAACTTTGTTTTACTTGTGTTTAAATGAAGGTGAAGGTTGGAGAAGGCATGTTGAAGACAATTAAAGTTGTGCTGCATGGAGGACAAAGCTGCATTCAAAGAAGAACTGCATGCATATAAAATAGTGTTGTCCGCATATAAATGTATATGAGAACTGTCAACAGAATGAACAATGTTATTGATATAGATTTTGAATAAGGTTGGGCCCAGTATTGGCCCTTGAAGAACGCCCACAGTTAAAGGTAGAGGAGCAGATTGGTAACCCTCTGTTCTCACTGTTTGCATACGGTCTAAGATATAACTTCTAAACCATGCCACGGATGCCTGAGAAAGTCCTATATGTTTGAGCCTGCTAAGTAAGATGTTATGGTCTACAGAGTCAAAGGCTTTAGCCAAGTCAACAAACACAGCTACACAATATTCCTTATTGTCAATGGCACATATGATGTCATTTAGCACTTTAAGTGTTGCAGAGACACATCCATGGCCAGTTCTGAAGCCGGACTGCATGGGGGTAATAATACTGCTGGATTCTAGATAGCTGTTTGTTGATTAACTTTTCAATGACTTTAGAGAGGCAAGGCAAGATAGAGATAGGCCTATAACAGCTTAGGTCTGTATGATCTCCCCCTTTAAAAAGTGGAGTAACAGATGCAAATTTCCAGTCCTGAGGAAATGCACCAGTTTGTATGGTCAGATTAAATAGATGGGTAATAGGTGCAGCAATAACACGTGCTGCTATTTTCAGAAAGAAAGGGTCAAGAGTATCCAGTCCGGCTGATTTATGAGGATCTAACTTGAGTAACTTGTCAAGTACCTCATCTACCTGAAACAACTGAATGGAGAAACAGGAATTGGTTGTGGGGAGGGAATCATTGCATATAGCTGAGTGGAGATCAGAGACCCCAGAGGTGGGTGAAGCTGTAGCAAGGGTAAAGTGGTTATTGAAGGAATTTACCATTTTAGTTTTATCTGAGACAACAATGCCCTCAGATTTGATTGCATTTGGCAAGTGTGAGGACTTACTGGTATTTTCCATAGTCTTGACAGTCTGCCAGAACTTTTTGGGGTCATAACTACTCATCAGAAACTGGTTCTTATAATATTCAGATTTTGCTTTTCTGATTGACTGGGTACATTTGTTCCTTATAGATCTGAAGGATTGCCAGTTCCTGATATTCTTGGATGTCTTTGCTCTTTGCCAAGATTGATGTTTTAGACGAATCAGTTCTGAAAGTTCAGTGTTGATCCAGGGACTGAAACGATTTTTAACTCTGACTTTTTTTAAATGAGCATGTCTGTCTAAAATCGAGATAAAAGAGTTTTTGAAATGTGACCAAGCATCCTCGACAGTGGGTATGAGGCTAATTCTATGCCATTGTTCTTTCGCCAAGTCACGTAAAAAGGCCTGCTCATTGAAGTCTTTTAGCATTCGCTTTTTGATAATTAGGGGAGGTTGTTTAATGTTAGTACCATTGCGGACACAATCAGTAATACACTGGTCACTAAGGCTTTGGCAAAAAACTGCAGAAGAGTATTTTGTTGGACTGTTGGTGAGAATTATATCAATTAATGTTCCATTAACCAGCTCCGGTGGCCTAGTGGTAGAGTGTCCGCCCCGGGACTGGGAGATCAGGGTTCTATTCCCGGTCGGGTCATACCAAAGACTTTGAAAAAATGGGACCCAATGCCTCCTCGCTTGACACTCAGCACTAAGGGGTTGGATTGGGGGTTTAAACCACCAAATAGTTCCCGAGCGCGGCCACAGCTGCAGCTCACCGCTCCCCACCATGGGGATGGGTCAAATGCGGAGATGTAATTTCACCATTGTGTGATGAATACTTGGTACTTTAACTGTATTGAAGGACCTTTTGGTAAATCTAGTCAGAGATTGCACAATCTGGGAGAGGTTTAAAGAGTCCAGCTGAAGTTGCAGGGAAGTAGTCCAGTTCAAATCACCTAATAACAAGAATTCAGAGGAGGTGTAAGGAGCAGTGAGGTCACTAAGAGCAGACGGCACGGGCAGATAGGAGCCTGTAACAGCCAGCAACAACCAAAGAGTAGTTCTTTGAGAGACTAATTTTCAGTAACAGCAGCTCAAAACTGTTTGGGCAAGGATTTAGATAATGTGACTGAGCATTGCAAATTGTCCTTACAGTAAATAGCAACCCCCCCACCCTTGGTTGGTCTAGCCTGACAAAATACATTATAACCAGGGATGGACACAGCAGAGTCAAGCACTGACTTCTTGAGCCAGGTCTCCGAAATGACTAAAACATCAGGTTTAGCTGTCTGAACATAAACTTTAAGTTCAAACATCTTGGGGAGGAGGCTTCGAATTTTTAAATGCAAAAATCCCAAAGCTTTACGACTGCAGAAGCAATCAAAGGTCATTGTCTGCATACCAGAAGCTAAATTGGTGACAGTAGGGGGAGAAGGTAAAGACGTGTTAATAGGGTTTGATAACTGGCAATAGGGTTTGTTGACTGGAGAACTAGAGGCTGGCCCTGGGTTTGGTTGAATGTTCCCAGAGATAAGTAACAATAGCAGAATCATAACCCTCTTTTCAAAAGACTTAGAAGCGGAATGTGTCTCACTCTTTGTGTCAGATATAGTGTCAGGAAAGTCATTTAGAGGTATGATAAAGTTATCTTGTAAAGTCATAACACACATTACTTGGACTAAGCCCTATAGTTGAGAGGAAGGAGGAAAGGGGAATGGTGACACTTTGTTTCCAAGCATGTAGTTAACAGCACGTTCCTCCACAAGGTATAACAAAGGGTGGAGGGTAGGGTGGCCATACGTCCGCCTTCAAGACGGACAGTCCGGTTTTTAGAAGGAGTGCCTGCCTTCTGATGCATCCTTGAGATGGACGCCTATTTGTTCTCCTTCTGACATAATTTTTTTTTTTCGTTTCAAATGGTCTCTGATTAAAAAGCAAATGCACCTACATTACATAAATTATAAAAAAAATAAAGTCTAAATGCAATTATGCATTCCATAAGGCAGTGTTTGCAAAAACACGTCGGACATTACCGACGTGATTTAATATTGTACGACGAAAAACTTTAAATCGTCGGACATTACGACAGACGCCGTGCGTCTTCTCTGAACGTGCCAAAATAAAATAAACTTCCTGAAAACCACAAATTGCAGACAGTTGATAATTTGCTCTGATCCCGTAACACAGATATTTTTTTCAATAATCCGCAGAGATCGTCTCTGTTTTCTGCAGCAGCTGCTGGAGCGCTTCTTCTGAATGTGTTTTAATTGATCAGGCTGCTCCGCTGCAGCTGTATGACAGACGCGAGGTAATTTAAGATCATTTCTTTATATTGTGATATTTGTGATGAACTAAATCGTCAGACAGAATGACATTTTGTCCTTAACAGCAGTTTATTAGAGTAGTTTAACAAACAGCTGAGATAAACCCGCATCTCCAACTTCTAGTTTCCCCTCAACCAGCCACAGCGTCTCTTAAAGGAACAGTAACATCAGGCTACAGCATCAGTCACAAAAAGCCCTAATGGATCATTACAATATTTAGAAATACTTTCATATATAATATGTTGTTGCTGGTGTTTCATAATAATTTATAATAATTATATGATGATCTCTAATAATTTCCTGATAAACTTAAAAATTATTAAGAGCACACAAACACAAAAACGTATAACAGTCAGGGACCAACAGACAAACAACAGACTGGTAGGGCTGCCATTTGAGAAACCATGTTGGGATTTTGCAGCATTTCATGAAAATCATTCATGTCACACAATTTTTTGTATCATATCGTAACTTGTCACCAACAAAAAAGAAGACTTATTTTTTAAAAGAGGAAGAAAGCACTATACGAGTCATCCACTCTAATGCTGGTGCTCTACAGCTAATGGACAATCAATAGGAAGCAAGGAGGCTGCACTCAGGTGAATAAGTATTTATTACATAATAAGTACTTATTCACCTGAGTGCAGCCTCCTTGTTTTTTGTTTTTGAAGAGTTTTAGAGCTCGAAATCAGTTGTTTTTCAAAGAAGTTTGCTGTGGTCTCCATATAAATGAATTCCTTTAAGACGTTCTTTGTGGAACAAAGCTCTGGGGCTCCTGTTTCAGGGAGTAGAAGTTAGCAGAAGGATGGGGGGGGGGCAGAAAACGGCAGGATTTTGAGTAATACTCATTATTCTTGATATTCGAACATTGTGCCTCTGATTGGCAAACAGCAATGCGACTCTTCCACTGCCTTCGCTCTTCTTGTATAAAAAAATAGGTTTTATCTCCACAAATAACACAAGCCTGAAGAAGTTCTGCCTTTTGTGGTTAGCTTCAATTAGCAGAGACATGCTCTGTTGTTTCCTGGATGCTAAACAAACACAACCTTCCACGGTCGCGAGCCAAGATGGGTGAGTCCATGAATGCTAACTTTACAGGGGGATGTAGATCTGTGGGGCTTTTTCTGACCCGAGCACTTCCCCATGTATTTTTCTATTGGCGACTAATGCAGGAAATAGGGGTAGAAGAATATTTTCACCTTCAGCCTGTATGTGAAACTCAGAGTGACCGATCGTATTTCAAGAATAACAATTAAAAAAATGGTTTCTTAGTGAACTTCCTCTTTAATAATAATCATCTAGCATTCAAAGGGAGACAAGGACAAACTTAAGAGCTTTATTTTTCCTGAGTAAGTAAATGATTGCTGCTGTTTAACGGTTAAAATGTCACACTGAGTTTAAAGATAGCACAGCAGCCGTTTAAACTGATTTCATCACTGCAGATACTTTACTTTGTAAGTGGAGAGCTAAAGGTGATGTATAAAATCCTTCCAACTGGAGAGACTTGATGAAAGATTAGAGAAAATATCAAGGCAATGATTCAGCATCGCTGCAGAAACTCCATAACCTGCTCTTCATTATCTAAATGATATGAAGACCAAACAACATTTACAGAAAACGATCTGTTACCACATCAAATATTTAGATCCATAAGGAGTTCTCCTCATCAGCCGGATATTTATTCTGGAGCGCTCCGTGGTCATTTTTCCATTTAAATGCTGCTATAAAGTTGCCAAAAGATTTTTTTTTTGCTGCACATAAGATAAAACATAAACGTCAACAGATTTCTCAATGAAAACAAAAACATTTCCCCGCTGACTAAGAAACAGTTAGCTGAGTCATTGTTACGGGAGAGCAGAGGGAGGATAACAGGGAGTTTGATTAAACAAAAAAAAAAGAATCAGTTCAAAGAAACGCTGCGGAATGATGAGCCTCATGGCAGATACCTGAGACTTATTTTTTAAACTCTAGAATCTTTGCCAGCTGTTAGACCTTATAGGCCTTGGAGAAGTCTTATGGTGTTATTAAACGTACCACATTCCAGCGGCTGAGCATCAATCAAACCCCAGCAGGCTGGAGGAAACAAAGCAGGTATCATAAATCATTGCTACATTTGTATTGTGCAGCTTGTGCTAACTAGATTTTAGCCTGAAGTTAGGAAGATTTGAGTCAGGATGCCACTCTGTGTGTGTGTGTGTGTGTGTGTGTGTGTGTGTATAAACGCTTTTTAATGTCACTGTTAACACCTGGGTTTGCAGAAGTGCTCTGCTTAAGGACTTTCCCTACTTGTTGTTGTAAATTCCTCTGCAAGATGTCCTAATGTGATCCTCCAACACTACGTAGGAGCAGAGGCCTGGAAGTCAGGCTGTTATAATACCATACTGCTGGCTTACCAATCAGTTCCAGTCATTTTCATTATTTTGCAAATACTCCACTTAAAAGAGAAAAACAGTAGGAAATTGATACCTACACCCAGGCTAAACTCAAAGTCTCACAGATATTCTACTTCAACATGTTCAACATGCCGTGCTACTGTCCTCCACTCCTTCTGTACTTATGCACTCTGCCTATGAACTATGACTCAATGTCTATGTTTCCCAGAAATAAACCCAAACTTTCAAAGAGATCTAAACTATAAAGTCTTTCCTTAGCTTTGATCAGACACATATGGAAGACGCCACATCTGCCGGTGGAAACAAATGTCACGTTTAACTAGCGAAAAACTCCTTTTCTATTGATAATCGTTTCATATGGTTGTGAGGGCAGACAGATCCAAAAAAGGCTTCAAGGCATCTGCACTTCCAACTCAGTTATGACTCCTAACCCATCAAATGGAAACATGAGTGTTCCGTCGTCCACCATAAGCTGTCTTTAAGGAGCAACATATGTTTTTATGGGGTGATGTTCTCGCTGTACACATGGCAACGCTGAGGGTTGAGGAAATATTTAGTTTTAATGTGACAGTGCCCTAATGTACCAAGATTTTAGAGAAACAGAGATCACCTATAGAACTTAGAGAACATGGAAGGCCGTGCAGTCTAGTCCAGGGGTTCCCAACATTTTTTCTTTGAGGACCCCCTTGCCCGTGTCCAAGACAAGCCAGGACCCCCAACCCCCAACTCCCACATGCATACACACATTAAATGTGATCATTTACTAACTTTATACAGACATACAGAGTTATAACTGTTATACGGAGGTCTGATTATACTATAGGGCAGTGGTTCTCAATTAGTGGGGCACGCGGACGCAAATGAACATTGTGCAACCCCCCCCCCCGCTGTAGGGTGTGTTATTGGGATTTTATAAATGTAATTTTTACAAATAAAATCTTGCTAACCTCACAACCTTAGCAACGGCAAAATTGTGGGGACCCCCTTCAATCTTGTGGCGACCCCCAATTTGGGAACCCCTGCTCTAATCCATAGTAACTGAAATGTTGGAAATAAAGAATGATTACAATGTTCAGTAATTGTCTAAGTGTTATTAATATAGGATTAAAGCAACAGTTAAGAGTTTTTAACATTTTAAGCTATTGCTTTCCCTTTAAGAAGCTGTACTACCTCGAGTCACATGACAACGTGACTCAACGTAATATATGTGACAGCCCCATCTAGTGGACGTTTGTTTTCGTGCACACATGTAGTTATCGTCCATATATCCTTATCGAGGTGAACTCCTCAATATACCGTGATATTAATTTCAGGCCATATCTCCCAGCCCTACAACAGTTGTAATTAGCCTTTCGCTGGCCCCACCCCCAGAACGGCTATTGTCCAATCACACATCATAGCAAACGTTACTATCCGACAACTCCAAACAAAATGATGAAGCTAAGCCTAATTTATACTACTAAGCATTAGCCTCGATAGTAGTTGTGTCTCCTTCGTCTCCCTTCAGAACCTCCTCATCAAGCTCAACCATCAACAGCCAAGCATGAGTGCTCCCCCCGCCCGCGGCTGGGCGGAGGTCCGCCTCCCAGACTATCCAAGACCCTTTATAAGACACACCGTGCCAGCAAATCAGCGTAATATTTCCTCAACCGTCTTATAAACGCACATTAAGCCTTGGCGCAACAGCGGGTGGTGTCATGATCATGTGATGAATTAATGTCGAGCTCCGGCCGGCAACTATTGAAAATGAAAGTAAACATAAGTTTCTTTTTGTTAACAGAACCAGCTGAGATGATAAACTGGAGCGATGCAGAGCACTGGGAGCTTTTAGAGCTGCCTGCAGCTCAGATCATCTGACAGCTGACACCTGACAGCTCACAGGGACACTGCATCGCCGCCAACGCTCACCGATCCACGCATCCCCGGACTCCGCCTTCTCCCAAAACTCCCAACTCCTTGTTCCCTGCTACGCTTCGCTCAGCGGAGACGACACTAATATATCCCTCCACTGCATACTGTAATCCTTTTTGCCTCGATCTGGATGATATTGAGGAATTGCTCCAAAAAATGTCGCTGACACGCATCTGTCTACTCCTTTCCATCGCGGAAATCTGCGGAGCTGCAGTATTTGATCCACTTATTGTCGGACTTGGCAACAGTAACTAAGAGGGGCGGGGCTCGGCGAAAGGTCAATTACACTTTCATCCAGTAGGAGGGAGAAGCAGAAAACTTCTATAGAGCTACTTTAACTCTGCTTCACATTGGTCAAGTGCAGCATTTATAAATGCAACCAGAGTGATGTGAAACATTTTAAATCATGACCTGGGTATTAAGAAAACATCATCAGAAACTTTGATCTGATGTATCTTTTTGAAATGTTATATTTTTGCAAAGTAAATGTTTTATAATCAAGCTCAGCTTCAACACCTTTGCTTTTCTTTTGGGAGCTATCCAGCTGCAATGAAAGACATAAAATCTATCCTACTGATCAGTATGGGAGAATTGAGCTACTAAGCCCAGACTATTAGATGTATAACTGATACTTCAGGAAAAAAAAGACTTGCCCTGAAGCAATAGATTCTGCTAAATTCTTGAAAACCATCTCCTATCCATCCTTTACTGATTCTTTTAAACAGATTTTAACTTTTAGTGAGTGTTTCCCTGTAAAACTAGGAAAATAAGAGCACCAAAATCAGAAAGCTCCCTTCATTTATCAAATTTGTATCCATCTACAAACCTGGCCCAAATGAGCGCACAGCCAATATTGAATTTCTCTCTGAGATTGAATTAAAATCGTCCCTCTGTTCACTAATTACTCTCGTGGTGAAGTCGATTTTCAGGGCAGAATAAAGAACGGGCTTTGTCTGAAGGTCACAGAAGGAAAACCTGGCACGTTTGTATGGATTTTATTAAATAGATGCTCTCGTTGTGGGTGTAGTCAACGTCTCTTGTGACTCGACGACCACAGTTCAACTCTTCTCATTTGTTTGAAGTCGAGGGTGTGATCTGAGAGCTTAAATACTACACACATGCATTTCCAGTAAGTTGCTCAAATAAATATGCTAAATATTGATGATTTTTAATTCATTTAAATGTTGCTGCAGGAAATAATAACTCCAAGAAAACCCCTCAGAAACTCAGGTTGGTTTGAAAATGGTCGATTTGACGAATTCTCTAACCTGCTTCCCTATTGTTTTAATCAGTTTTAGTTATTTTCATTTATTAAACCTTTGGTTCAGATGTGGAGATGTAAGCAGCTTGAGCATGTCACTGACCTAAAAAGGTGCATCCTGACCCACTGAGGCAAATATACCAGGAAAACAACGTCTCTCATCACTACAACGGATTGCTGCCCATTTTTTCCTTTGAGAAAATAAAAAAAAAATACGATGTTTTGGAAACCAAAACTTCCCAAGCGGATATTTTCTTCTGCTTTTGAAAACCAATAAACTACAAGTTTCCGAGGTTTTTTTTATTGAAGCAAAGGCATATGGTGTATCTTTCTTCTTTTCATTTGACAAACATGTCCACATTTTAAAAAGCTTTAAAAATGATAATTCGGTAACAGTCTTGACTTTGGAAACGTTGGTTTCCTTTTCTCTTCCCTCAAAACAAAAAACAAACAGGATGCAAAGCCTCATTTTGGATTTTCCCACATGCAGTTCCGCAATGAAAATTACACCGTGACGACTGCTGTAATCCTTTATAAGCTGCTGTTAAATTTTAAAGCATCAAATTAACAAACAGCACAGTACTCAGCGGCTTTCAGAAGCAGCAAATGGTCAGCTTTGGCAACATAAAAAACAACAAAACCTCTTTACGACTGTAGCACAAACTACAAAAACACCTCAAAGCTGTTATGTGAGCTTGTATTTAAAAACGTATCAGCGTTCATAGGGTCAATGCCACCATGCTGAATTAGGTCAAATGTATTATTCTATTTATCTGTAAGTATGTTTCCAAAGTTTATTTTGAAATTGAAATTTTTACCAACAAGAATTTATGCAAGGTGAGAAAAAAGTGTGAAAAAAATGTAGAAAACTTCGAGGTTTCACTCATTAAAAGTTTAAAGTGGTCCTAGAATGCAGTTAATCAACTATCTAAAACAGAGCTTTGAGCCTCTAAAAAGCATAAGAAATGTTCTTTTGGCTTTCATCTGTCCCAGGAGCCCTGACACAGGCCATTCTAGACCCCCTAAACCAGCCTTGCTGTGAAAAGAGCTGTTTAGCCCCTCCCACTCGGCCAGGACAATGAATATGATAATGAGCTGCTTGCTGATTGGTTGGTTTCCCCAGAAAGCCTCAGACACTGGAGACATGCAGGTTTGAGGAGGAAGGGCTCCCCCTTATGTGTTAAGGAAGACTTTCTCAGAACAGAAGTTTTTCTCTCGCCTTTTTCAACTTTCTAATTTACATAAAAAGTAGGTGACACACGACCTTGACTTTTTGGCATGCTACTTTTGACCACCCAAGCTGTCTTTATTCAACAACAACAAGGAACATGTTGGTTTACATTCTAGGTCCTCTTTAAATTAACACTCAGAAACTAACCGAACAATTCCCAAATCTAAAAATCCAACCACAAACCAGTTTAATGAAACTTTAGTCAGTGAAGCATATTAAATGTCATGCTGCTTTAAAGGAGACATATCATGAAAAACCCACTTTTTTATCCCTTAATACAGTATTTTTCACATTTTAAGTCTCTAAGTGTGCAAAAAGTATTATATTATTCACCAGAGGTGCTATTTCTGTATTTAATTATAAAGTTTTGGTCATATTTGTCCACCGGTTCAGTTTTTCAATTTGACTATTACATATTATTACTATGTCGTCACGATAACTTCCAAATATGGTCTTGGACCTCCGGCTACACAGAAAGTAAATCCGCCATTTTTTCTTCTCGCTAAGATTTTTGTAGTCCAATGTGGAGATGGAATGAGTCAGGAGTGGAGAGTCCCAAATGTTCATTTTTTTGAGCCACACAAATTTTTAACTTTTATTCCCTTTAAGGACGAGTGCTGTGGCAGTATTTTCACATGTCATGCTGGTGACTACTGCTAAAAAACCACAGAAGGAGATGTGGACCGGCCGTGACCAGGCTAAGGGTACTTTCCCAGTGCAGGGCAGCAGACAGACGTCGATGACATCATGGAACTGGTCTTTGGAAAAGTTTTCCCTGAACCATCTCCGTTTCTAGATGAGGTAGAGAAGATCAACACCCCACTAACCCTCTCGTCTCAGAATTCAGACAACGGAGGTCTCTGCCTACGTCTCCCGCTTTAATCCAGGACCGGTTTGAGGCCCTCATCATCAGGAAACTCCTGCCATATTCTGAGGACAACACAGGATGACAGGAACTCTGAGACCTACATACCACCATCACCAGGACACAAATCACCTGTGTGCACAACGCCTGTAACAACTAAAACCAAAAGGGGAGACATTAAGTGTCCAAAGCCTATTATTCAAATATTTTTGTTCATTCTTTCTATTTATTATATTTATTTGTTTGCTGTGACATTACTGCTTTGTAAATTAATATAAACAAATAATAAAAACATTCACTGATTGTATAATTCTTCTTAGTTGTACTGGTCCAAACTGGGCCTTGTAAACATTTATTCTGTAGTTGAACACAGGACAGCCTCAAATCCAAGATGATCCAGCATGCATTTCATTTGGCTTCATGTTTCCTCCATTCTGGTTTTAACCTAATGGTATTTATTTAGAATGCAGGTAAGATTTAACTAGATTTGTTAGCAAAGCAGGCTGATCTTGGAGATTTCTTTACAGTATTGATTTCAACCTCTGGGCATGTTAGAGCAGTTATCACAGTTACACCTAAATACATTTAATAAAGATGCAGCGCAAGCAATAAATAAAAACCTGCAAAGATGTAAGCATTAGGACTTTGGTGATTACATATTAAAACATGGGGAGAAATGTACTTTATTCTATTTATCTTCAAAAAAGTAAAGCATTTGGCTTTTTTATGGAATCTCAAACCTATAATTAAATCAAAATGTAAGTGCTTTTTATCCATTTTCAGCCATTAAGACACCAATATAAAATACCAATATATATATATATATATATATATATATATATATATATATATGTGTGTGTGTGTGTGTGTGTGTGTGTGTGTGTGTAGCAGATATGGTATTCATAGGTGTTAAATGATATTTTCCAATGTGCTGGTATTGATGGTTCATGTAATTACAGTGATAACACCATTGCATTGCATTCATTTGGAGCCGTTGTGTGTGTGTGTGTGTTGGGGGTGGGGGGGAGGGGGTTGCGTGCTGGAGGGCAGGATGTTGGAAAACTCTCCCCTCATGTTTTAACAATGCAAATATAACGTTTCTACTACTGTAAATAGTAATTTCTCTATCAAACTACAAAAATGTCCGACTGGGGTCAGTCCCTCAGTGGAGGGGGCGGGGTTTGCAGAGCTTCATTCAGATTTAAACGGGCCATTTTTGAGACTCTGCTCAGATCAGAGGTAGAGAAGGTGTCTGACAGAAACAAAAATGAGGAATTCAGACCTAAGAACTGCAGTTCCACTGTATATGGACCACAACTGAATGATTTAGATGCAAAAAGGAAGTATTTAAAAGCATGATATGTCTACTTTAAAAGGGCCTGGAGCCATTTCCTGACACTTCAGATTGACACCAAACAGGAACTAATATGATGCCTGGTAAATAAATAACAAAAGAAAAAACATGATCAGCTTATGAGAAAGGAAGCTGATCTGTGGTGTGAATGTAATACGAGCTGAACATCATCTGCACTGAACTTCTCTATTTAAAATACATAAAGGGTCCAGTTAAAGCTAAACAATGAACACAAGTTTCATCAGAACAAGCAAAGAGAGCACTGAGTACTCTTTTAACCAACACTGGGCGTTGTCCTGTGAAAACACATGCAGGACAACAACAGGCTGTACTACACTGGAAGTACAGGAACATCCATCTGTATACTCTTTCTATACACTTTAACAATAAAGCTGGAACTGAATGACCTTGCATCTAAAGACAACTTCTTTGAAGATGACACAAATAGGATTCAAAGGGTGATTCTAACAGTCTGCAGAGTTTAGGATGGAGCACTTCCTACCATCGCTGCTGCCGCGGGCGACCAGGACGTCTGGTGACGGGGTCTGTTGTGAGCGCGAACCGAAGGAGTCCAGGCTGTCGAATGAATCCTCTCGTCCGTGGCGTGGCGGAGAAAGAGAATCGCTGCGCTCGGAGTCCCAGCAGTCGATGTAGCCGCTGTCCCGGATGCTGCGTGTCGGGCTGTCGGCCACCTCTGCCTCCTGAGAAGATGTAAACACACACATCTAAATCCAATCATCTGCCAAACATCTAAAACCGACTCCACGGTCCTCCCACATCTGTTTAGCCAACAACCTTTTTTCTATTATCTTTCCTTTCTCATTGCTCTCTCCTCACCTTTGTGACCTTTCCTTTTTTCCTGCCGACAGTTCAAATGCGTTTTTGTCACTAATGGAAGGTGGAGAAGGACCTTTCCTGTCTACTAAATTACTTCCTTTTCCTGACCCTTGTATCGTCTGTTATGCAACTCTAAGAGCCTGTACAGATCTGTGTTATTTTTTCAAGATTCCACAATGTGTGGGAATCACCTCTGGCTGTGACATACATTAGCTTTGCTTCGACATTTGAATAATGGTTAAAGGAAAAGAAGAAAAAAAAGACAACTTGTTTTTCAGTCTGGTGGGTTACAATGAAACTTGTTTTTACTGTGATTTTGACAAATTTCTGCTTTTACATCAACGTTGTAAATGTTTGACCATTTAAAAGCAACCAGTTCCTGCTGCTTAAGCCTGGAGGCTCAGCGGCTCTTTTCAAGGTCTGTTTACCCAGAAGTATTGTTCACCTTCAAACATCTTAGGACTGAGTAACACATGCATTTTCCACACAGTTAATAACCAGAGTTTAAATGCTGTTATCATTTTAAGCCTGTTTTTATCACATATACTGAAAAACCTGCTTTCTGGCACACTTTATCCAACTCATCATCCCTTTAACAGGTGTTAGAGGTAAATGGAAATCAATGAGCAATGCTTGATTTTTAAATCACATTTTATTACAGCAGTTATTTTTGCATGTAAATGTAGTTTATAGTTCATCTGCAACGCGTTAACATCTGGTAAACGAATTCCATCGAGTTGGCAGTAATTCTCACTTTTATATACAGCAAAGGGACATCACATTGTGGAAGAAATGACACGATGGTTATGACTGTCACAGAGAGAGCATTAGTCAGACTAGTTCCAACACTTCTCTGTCCTTTTGGACAGCAAAAGGGTAAAACACAGCTTGAGATTTCCACCAGAGTCCAGTTTTATCCAGGTCATGAGCAGACCAGAGGTGGATGATTTCTCTGAGATCATTTCTGAGAAGTCTCAGGACATCAGGACTTCTAAACACACTCATTCAGACGATCCCATCAGTGAAGTGTTAAAGTAGAGAGAGAGTGTGCGTTGCTTCATGTCATCCTTGCTGGACGTTTAGCTAAGAAATGAACAATATAGTAATATCGAAAACAACTGACTGTTGTCTCTGTAGTTGGGATATTTATTGAACTTTTTAGTTGATTAACATTCAATGTTAATTTCGTTGCCAAAATATTTTCGTTTTTTTTGTGACAGATGAATTTTTGCAAACGAAAACTAAACAAAAACTTTAATTTGTACATCTATAAAGATTAAATTATGACGAATATTGATCGACATTTTCACAGACGAATAAAAGACAACAAAAATTGACAGTAACAAAAATCCAATCAGAAAATGGAAAAGATGGGAGAACGGAAAAAAGAACCAATCAGGAAATGGAACAGGTGGGACTAGACCAGAAAAGAACCAATCAGAGTCTGGAGCCGACTGCTGTTTGAACAAGCAACCAGTAACCACAGACATCATATATTGATGTCTATGCCGGTAACAATTGATGTCTAAAAGGAGAAAATGTCCATGGCTTGGAGGAAAAGTATTAAATGTGACCATCTGAATAATATTTGCTTGGTGAGGACACATCCCTGGGTTTAAAAATGTTAAGGTGGAAGCAGTGAGCAGGGGCGGGAGTGGATTGCTGGAGCCAAACTAAACCAAATGCGTGGAGCGGCACATCTGGTTGTTTTACTGTTTTCGTAGTGCTGCTACAGCCGATGTTATCAGCGTTCGGTGTTCTATCTGTGTTTCTGTGAGGAAAAAATTTCAGGCAGCCCAGAAAAGCGTTCAGACAGCCCACCTTGGTAAATTAGTGCAGGTAAAACTCCATTAGAATAACACCTTTTAATGTTTTCATAGTATGATGTCATTTCTTGTAATGTTCATAAATATTACTGCACATTATACAGATTAGTTTACTTTATTAATGCAGAGAGAAACAATTTCAAACTGTCAGTGTGCTTTTTGGTATTTTCCATTAATTGTTGTTATTAAAACAATTATAGAGTTGTATTGATTCAAAGTGTTAAATGTGAATTTTTCATATTTCTTTACAGTTTCAAGTAGGTTAACATTTCCTTTACAGACTTAAAATTATTGCATCAGAAGAAATAAACATGTATTTTAGTCGACTAAAATAAGACAAAATTAAAACAAAGTGGACGACTAAATTGTGACTATGATTAAAACAACTAAGACTAAAACTAAATAAAAAATTAATTATTTAATTAATATGACTCTGCAAACCTTTCGCATTTGTGACAGCAAGCCTTCAAACTCCTTCAGGTCCAGCGTGGGCCCACTGTAGGAGATGCAGCTGTTGGCAGAACGACCAAGCCAGTAGATGGTGATTAAAACCTGAGGAGAAAAAAGGACACGGTCATGATATAATTAAGTGAAATCTGTTTTATAAGAAAGGTTTGAAGTACTGGATAATCCTGATTACACAGCTGTAATTCCTTTAAACATTTTAAAATCTATATGTAAAAGCATAAGAACTATAAACTTCTCCTGGTTTCAGTCAAAACTTATCTGTAAAACTTGCTGTTGATTCCTGACTGCTCTCAACTTGAATTTAAGTAATAAAGAAGTCATGATGATTACTTATGTAAGTGTTTACACAGTATTGATGATCCAGAATCTTTAAAATGCAAATTCAAAATGGCCTTGCATGCATAAAAGTGAATAATGTATAAAAAATATGTTTAACTTTGACCAGCTGTGGTGGCCTAGTGGTATGAGTGTCCGCCCCGGGACTGGGAGATCGGGGTTCAAATCCCGGTCGGGTCATACCAAAGACTTTGAAAAAATAAGACCCAATGCCTCCTCGCTTGACACTCAGCACTAAGGGGTTGGATTGGGGGGTTAAACCACCAAAAACCGCTACCGACCATGGGGATGGGTCAAATGCGGATATGTAATTTCACCAGTGTGTGATGAATACTTGGGACTTTAACTTGACTTTAACTTTAACTTGCCAGATACATGCTTTATAATCATAAAAATATCTTTCTTATTTGCTTATTTAGGCTACGAGTGTTCAAAATAACACCCAGGTCAAACACTCTCCAGCCAACTCTCAAAATGTGCTAATTATGTGGATTTACAGCATTTACATTAAGAAAAGCAGCTAAAATCTTTCAGATTAAAAAGGTGCAGAGGCTGAAAACACTGGTTGTATGAAGGTGGGTAAAAGCAAACAGACAAACAGTGACCACTCCAAGAAAGTTAAATGTTAGCAAAAGCATCCTGCACAAATACGACAAGCCTAGGTCATTGATCAGCCCCTAAAACCTGTCACACACACTTTCTTCTGAGTATATACAACCTTTAAGTGGTCAGTGTGATTTATATTTGTCTGCTACCTGCTTTAGCCTCTGAGCTACCAGGTTCGTCCAAAGACAAACATAAAAACACGACAGAAAGAGCTGAGCTTTTGTTCCGTTGCATCATTGCACCCTTAATGCTCAGTGTGACTGAGGAGCTGAAGCGTTTAGATTCAGAGACAGTTTCTTTGTGGTCAGCTAAACGCCTAAACTGCAGAGTGAACAGCCTGACTCTGAGAACACACAGGGCTGAACCTCTAACACTGTTAGCGAAAGTGATTCCAGCTATATTTACAGAGCCCACGTCAACTTGGACTCCGAAGAGAGAGCTCAGCGTGGCTTAATGTGTTTATTTCAGTTGTACTGTCAGTGGAAACAACTTCTGACATTCAAATACAACCGGGAGGAGGAGCAGCGGGGCTGGAAGCACAAAGCCAGAGGGCTCATTTAAAAAGTGAGCTCTGATGGGAAATTAATCATTTATGTTCATCAATGAGTCAGAAGAGCTGAGCTGCAGATCCAAGTGAAAGTCAGAAAATTAACTTTTCCTAAAATCATGTTTTTAATCCTCTATGCTGCTTCTGGAAGAAAAAAATATGCAGGTAAGATATTCTGCAGCTGGTCTACTCAAACTACATTTTAGACATTTTTGCACCCTGAGCAGAACTTCAGTGGCACCATATACCGACTACCCAGTTCCAGTGGAAATAGGTCACCACCAAATGTGATCCACGTGTGCATCATCGAGCTTCAAACGCATCCATATTGATCACAACTACAGGAACACAGTGACAAATAGTCCACATTTGTTCCTGCACGCATAATTAACACAAGCATCCAGGAAGAAACCAAGCAGCTACGTCAAACAGAAACTTGGACACAAGCACCGAGATACAGTAGCTGAAACAGAACATTTGTTTAAAAAATGCCTCAGTGGAGTTTTGAGTGACAGGAACAATAACAACAGAGCGGTGATGAATAGTGTCACACTTGCTTTGCCTCATCAGTTTCAGCAGCTGTCTGTAGTGACACAAGACCTGTCAAAGACGGGTTAGCTGAAAAACAACAATCACCTCTGTGTTTCACATTCAAACACACACCATGCACACACAAGGATGCAGTAGACCCAGAAAATACACTAAATGCACATTAAACAATCCACCAACTCAAAGTGCTACATACAGAAGTAAATTATGTTCATTTACCTACAACTGACATACACTGTTCACACAAAATAACTCTAGCATATTCCCACCCATCCAGGCCTTTTCCTTTTATCTTAACATCAGAACTGTTTGCTAAACAACACCTTCACAACCCAATCAGCAAATTCCTCTTGATGCAGGTTCTTCACCTCTCAAAATCTGACGCGTTGCAGAAACGGCTGCTGTTCAAATCCCAGTCCTCCGGTCTGTGTGTGCAGGACAAAATCATAGAGCAGCAGCACATCGCAGAAGCAGGTCCCAGCAAAAGCATCAGCATCATATGCTGGCTAATGTAGCTGAGACTCGTGGTGTTTAGTCAGCTAAATGAGCAGCAGAGGCGAGCTCTGCAGTGGGGCACATTGACTTGTTCAGTGCACACCAGCATCCCAGAGAGTGTTGAGGAGAGAAAGAGAGCAAACAGAGACTGAAACTGCTTCAACTGCAAAGTGGGCTGAGCTACAAAAATGTTTTCTGCTCCTTAAAGAGACATTGTTCGGAAAGATACTGAAGGAAGTTTGCAATAAATAATAATCCATTTAAATAATTAGGAGTTCAGAACAACATGGGCAAAGCAAACGCACTTGCTGTTCTGCCATTCATTTGAACAGTTTTTTTCTGTTTAAACATAAAAAAATGAAATAGTTAAAGGAGAATGTGGAAAAGAGCTCATTGTAAAGCCAATAAATGACAAATTTGAGAAAAGTGTGATTAGTGTAAAGCCAATTAGGTCAAAGTAATCCTTTTACACCCAAACAATGCACAAACGATGAATCCTACTGGAGGTTAACACTTACATTCTTTAGTCTTCGACTGCAGTCACTTCCCCTGGAGAGAGAGAGAGAGAGAGAGAGAGAGAGAGAGAGAGAGAGAGAGAGAGAGAGAGAGAGAGAGAAAGAGAGAGAGAGATGTGAGGCACAGCATTATAAAAGGACAAACAATCCATTTTTAACAAACACTGAGCAAAACAGTGGCTAAAACAACACTTACTGAACATATTTAAGATTCTGCAATGGCTGCAGACCATGCAATCACAGCTGAAAGAATGATGTCTGACTTAATAATTCTTGTTTTGGATGAATTCATCCTTGTGGTATGACAGGAGAAAACAAAGCCGAGACCTTGCACTTGGCTGATAAGCTGTTTTAATGAACACTAATGAAGTGTGGAAAACAAACATCTTTACATTTGACTCTGCTTTCTTTGCTCCTAAATAATACGCCCATAGAGTTTTACGTACACTCAGTAAAAACCTGTGAAGAAAACTAAAATTAAATTAGATGTGACCTGTTGTTAGTCCTCTAAACAAAAACACCATTCTAGTTTAACAGCTCTTTATGCAGCATGGGGCCCTTGGTTTACCACAAACAAATGTTGAAATGGGCGAAAACCCTTTGCATAATAACTGCTTAGTGCTTACCCCAATATACAAACCAGAGGAACTATTTAACTCATTGCAAGCCGAGTGGTTGTTGGAGAAAAGATTTACTGCAAATTCTGCTTTGTTTAGCTTGAAGCTGTACACAGAAGTAATGTAAACACTAATTATTTGAGGACATACATTACATTTTATTAAATTCCTCCAACATTGTTCATTTTAAATACTTTTAAGTATAATGCAACATGTGCAAAGCACCAATTTCAAGTGCATAAAGTGCAAAGTAATAATTAGTTAACAAAAAAATGAGACTGGGTGTATTTAATGTCTGAGATACGAACAAGCATCCATACAACATACTGTGAGAATGCTGAGGGTCAGAGACCCTATCTGACTGAAAGTTACACCTAAATAGCTCGGGGACAACAGACACCTGAGAAACCAAACAGTGAGACAGAAGGAGATGAAGAAGGCAGAGGTAGCTGGAGGGGGTGAGCCGTAAACCTTCTCTCCTCTTCTTTACCCATGTCTCTGTCAGCTGAATAAACACAAGAACAAGCTGCTTTTCTCTGATTTTAATCTGCACGAATGTCTCAGATTCCATCAAGTATTAGATCATATCTAGAGACTAAAGTCACCAAGTATCAGTCAGATTTTATTATTCTAGTTCATAAATGCACTTGCGTCTGTTATCATTATAAACTTCGTAAAGACTAGGGATGCTCAATATTTACCGATATCCCGATACCAAGATAAACCGAGTGCATTTTTTTTTTCTGTATAATGCAGTTACGGTCATAAAACATTTATAAAAATCTCCAGATAAGAAAAACACGCCTTGGGTGAAGATTCTTGTTGTTTTAGTTGTTTGTTAGCTATGTAGCTCCACATAGCTACATGTTGTTAGGAGAGCATACATTGGGTGTGTCCGAATCCAGGGGCAGGACGCATTTTGAGTTCGATGACGTCACAGCGTAGCGACGAGTACTGTCCGAATTCAAAGGATACTCATTCTCACGTCCTCATATGCGTCCTCATTCCACCTGAATTTTGAGGATGGGTCTGGTGTATCCTCACGGGCCAAGGCTATCCCAGCATGCTTTGCGCGCCGGTCGTTTGTATATTTGTTTTTTTTAAATGTAATTTTAGGCAGAAATAACCCAAAAGTAGCTTGTAAGGCGAGTCCCGTAGTTATTCCTGTGTGTTTCTTTAGTGAATTAAGCTTCTTGTCATTTGTTTTAAGAACAACAGAGCAAAGAAGCTGTTTTATTAAGCTCAGAGGTGAAGAGTGAACCTGTTTACACTTGCCCACAGTAGTTCGTCTGGTGTTTTGTTGTGAAAAGTAGTTTTACATTCAGGAATTAAAACAGTTGACATGTTTGACAGAAGAACAATTAAATAATAGTATGTGTGAAGAATATAATTTTTATCTTCTCATGTAGATAAATGTAAAAGTGTGTTTGTTGCCTTTTTGTAACCTGTGATCTCTGATTTTCTCTGTTTAGGACTGCAAGTGTCCAGGGTCAGGAGAGGCTCACCGCTGCTGATTTACCTGGTTGTCCTCCTGGGAGAAAGGCCTTCCACTATTATTATCATGTTAATGTTGTTTGGTATTTACATTTATTAAAGCAAACACTAATTTATAACTCATTTGATCATTTTATTATTTACTGCTGTTTTTGAACATATTACATGAACAGAAAATGGAAAGATGGTAAGGGGACAGGACTATTTATAATACATGACAATTATTTAAAGATCTAAACAAATATGGAACAGTTATGTACAGTTCAAGCAGGATTAAGCTGAGGGACTATTTTCCTGGATCATTTATTTAAACTGAGTGAGCAGGAGGTCTTTGGCAGTGTAGCTGGATCTGCTGCAGTAGGATCCCAGACGTGGATCGAGTGCTGGAGCCGAGAGCCGGGGCTGGACCTTTCTGGTCAAAGGGTGGAACATCATACAGGGCGGTCTGCAGAGCTTTGGGATGCTTCCTCTCACTGTCCATCATCCATCTACAGGGATTGCTGGGCTGGCTCAGTCAACGGCTGTCACATCACTAGGACATATTCAGAAATATGCAATAAGGAGGTTGTTTATGGATTCACTAGTATAATAATTGTGGCTCTAAAACAAATAAAATGACTGTTTTTTTAATAGAGTTTCCTACATAAATTATTTAACCCATTACCTGTAGTTGTGGGTTGATGGTACCTCCTCCAGGACAGAGCATCGCTGACTGCCCCCATACCAGCCTCTCTCATCTGCAACATCTTCCTCAGAAAGAGTTTTTTATTATTAAATTGAATATGCACACATATAACCTGCATTACATTGGTTCTGTTTAAAGAAAAGCAGGTAATAAAAAATAAATCTACAGATGATTAACATTTTTAGATCAGATCTAAGCATTATTAGTCTTAAGCTGAATAAACAAATGCACATTGAATACATTTCAATGCTATTTAACTTAAAAAGTTCGGTTTTGATACTTTTACACCAATTTATGCTCATTAAGAAGTTCTAAGATCAAATTTACATTAGGAAATGCTCTACTGTATTCAACATTTAAAATGTATTTGGTTTATATTAATTATTTACATGTTAATACTCTATAGTAATGTGTACATTTAACCACCGACCTTTCTGTTGCTAAAAACATACATAAAACTATCTAAATGTATTTATTTATTTATTAACTTATATTTTAGGAGGATAAAACCACTTGAGATGTAACATCTCGTTTCCGAGTGGGTCCTCCAACAATAATGTAAATAAAGTACAAGAAAGCAGAGACAAATATAAGTCCTAAAAGCTTGTAGATCAAACTAAATTACTTTACCTGGAATCTCTCAGCCTAAAGAACATACGCTGGTGACGGAGGTAAAGCTGCTGTAGCTCCTTAAGCATCCCTGCTCGATTTTCGCTAGCTTAGCTCTTTCCCGCTGCGGTCTCAGTTGCTACGTGACAGGACCTACAGACTGCCGTAGAGGTGAAGGCTAGACCGTCCGAATTCAGAGCTGCTGACATCCGGTCTTAGCGGTCTAGCAAGGACCCGGCCTTGCTAGACTGGCGAGGACCCGTCCTCACAAGCATCCTGCCCCTGGATTCGGACACACCCATTCACTACACAGGACAAATTTCTACTTCACAAGTTGTGCCAAATAAACTAAAGTATATCAAAAACTTTACCTCACATCTAACATAGTTCTACATTTTGAGAGAGTGGAGAAGTAGCTGAATAGTTTGATGTATAATATGCGTATGGTATGTAAACATTGTGTCATTAAAAGACTGAGAAGTGATATCGGCCGTTATTAATGGTAGACCAATATTATTGGACATCTCTAGTAAAAATGTAAAAATATGAAAGTTCCCACACACTTTATACATGGAAAAAGTCTTGGCACCTCAGTTCTGATTCTAAGGTAGGAATTTATTCATAAAACCAAGAAGCGAGGCATATTTCTAATCTGAACTCCTGATGAAACAAAGGCTGCCTGTCTCTACAGCTTTTAGTGCAGAATTCTATCATGGATGAGTAAAAGCATGTCTAGTTTCTCCTGAGTGAAACAAACCGCCTCCTGCACTTGTATAAGGTGCAAGAAAATAGCATGCTGTATGACGGAGGATTACATAACCGGTGAAAATAGCACAGAGACACTGGAACAACGACAGCACAGTTTCCTCTTTGGTGTGTGATAATGCGACAGACATCCCTTGTTGTCCTGGTCTGTTCTGGAATCACCATGTTTACTCGAGTTTTCCAAATAGGACAACAATTTTTTTTCACAGGATGTGTAAATCCAATGCAGCAAACATGTAGCTTAATAGTAGTTTTGTTGCATTACATAATAATTTGTTTTAAACAATTGCATAATTTCATTT
The DNA here is from genome assembly GCA_006937985.1 of Aphyosemion australe. Taxonomy (NCBI): domain Eukaryota; kingdom Metazoa; phylum Chordata; class Actinopteri; order Cyprinodontiformes; family Nothobranchiidae; genus Aphyosemion; species Aphyosemion australe. The sequence continues at coordinate 425,741 of SSNS01000368.1, forward strand.
TAGTTGGAATTCCATTGTTGATACTGAAGGTGTTTTCCCAAAAAGATTGAGTTGTCTAAATAACTATTTCTACTACATTTAAGGATTCTGCTGCAAAAAACACATTAGCATTGAGCGCCAGATTGTCCCACTAAACATAAAACCAGCTTGAAGTTAAATAAAAAAACAAGACATACAAAGAAGTGTATGACAATTGCCTCTCTTAGTCTATCTTTTTAATGATCTCATATTTATATTTGATTAGATTTTGTTGTTGACCTGGAGACCTTTGCAAACTAGATCTTAATTGCCAGGAAATGTCACATTTTCTTGCAAAAATGACAAATAAAGCACACTGAACCTTGACCCTTTAAGAAAAAAGAATTGCATGTGTGTTGTAACATTTTTCTGCCAAGTATGATAATTATGAGATTCTACTAAAACATTTTAATTTAATGACCTTTATGGCACTCAGGATCATCATGAGGGCTTTATGCATGAGGTCACCTAAAAACATGCGTCCACACACATCAACACTTCAGTGTTTTTAAAGACTTCTTTGTCCTGACAGAATCAGGCTTGCAGCTACTCCTGTGACTAGTAAGGCCTAGCATTGCCTCATCACCAGATGTAGTGCTCTCAACCCCTCTGTGAATGAAACCTGGGTTAGAAACACTTGACATAAGACAGTGCTGCTAAACACACTGAAACACCCACATATTCACACAAACAGAGTGTTTATAACAACACGCAGCAAGTGGTTGGCTTTGTTACCAAGCAACAAAGTAAAAGTCATGGTTCAGTGAGTGACGCAATCCTCTTTTGTTATATTTGGACAGACACCAGTTGTGTCAAACAGATATGCCATTGTTTCCTCAATGACAAGCTTGTATAAACTTCTATTGACTGTCGTTTACTAATTTATGTTGCAGAGAACAGCATGATTGTGCGATGCAAAGAATGATGGACAGGCTGACTGACACAGAGAAACACAAAGAAAAGCACATCCAGTGTTTAGGACAAGACTCTACTGGAAAACCAACAGGACTCAGTCCATCAGCAGCACTAGTTACAAGCCGTATTTCTATAAAACTCTTTGTTATGTTCTTTATGTGGTTCTCTTCTATCTCCATTGGTTTTTCAACAATTTAAGGTAAAAAAACCATTGCTACACTGTGTATTGAGCAAGAAAAACCAATGGAGATAGCCGTATTTCTAATTCTATAATACACAAGCTTGTGCAAACACATAAAAACTGGAACAAATGTTCTGTAACTAGGATGTGATTCATTATTAGACTTAAAAAACATTAACAGAAACAGGTACAACATTAAGGTGCATTGATTTCTCAGCTCCAAACCAGGGCTAGCTGATCATCAGTTTGGATGATAAGCAGATCAAGAGCTCCGAAATATGATGTTTGTTCTAGTCAAGTAAACCCTCTGTGCTCAAATATTGCACCTGTAAACCAAGTGTTTTATAAATTTAAGTGTGTGCATGTGTTGAAAAGACTGGGGTTTGTACAAAATTATAAAAGATATTAAAAAAATAACAAGATGTAAATAATAATAGTGCTTTTGTAAACACCTTGTCACATGACACAAAGTGTGTGAATCACAGGGCTCAAACTTTAAACTTTGGATACGAGTCTGGAGGTAAAGGTGGGGCGACTGAGGCTGAGCCCTGTCTGTTACAGTAGTTGTGTCCTTGGACAAGACACCTAACCCACCTTGCCTGCTGGTGGTGGTCGGAGGACCAGTGGAGCCAGTGCTCGGCAACTTCGCCTCCGTCAGTGTGGGAGCTCATCACCACCAGCGTGTGAATGTGTGTGAATGTCTGTGTTGTAAAGCGCCTTGGGGGGTGGTAGAACCCTTGAAGGCACTATATCAAATACATTTACCATTTACAGGTAAACATTTTGACTTCATCTTTTAAGCTTAAACTGATTTGGTGTTGAAACGATCATAAATGAAACCGTCCAATCAGAGCACAGACACATCGACTGCCACGCTGCAGATCTTGAATGTGGTGATTGTAAGGTGGAAGAGGAAACAAGCACATCCATAACTCAGGTGGGTTTTACTTTGATGAAATAAAATGTGTCAAATTGATAATGCTAGTGAGCAAATGGATTAGTTACTATATTGTATTTATTTATTTGATAGGGACAAGCATGTACATTCAATCTGTAACACACTATAACGTTTATAGCCAAGGCTAATTTACAATATCCAATGTAGTTAGTTACTTCAAACTCAAGTTCTATTTTGGAAACCACTTTAATAAAGAACGCCCAAAAATCTCAAAATCCAAAGATTGTTGGATGGAAAGTACTTAAATCATTCAAACATGAACTTTTTCATTTTTGTTCTGTAGAACTGACTTACATCTCCTATCTCCAATCCAATTAGCACCATGCAAAGGTAGTTAACGATCAATTCAACTTTTTCAATAACCACCGCTCACTATAGTCAGTATCTTTTTAAACACAGCAGCAACAATGTATGCTTCTTTAGATCATTGGATATAAAACCAAAGTTTAGGTATGATAGTAAAATAATGGTTCTTTCAGACTTACTTGGATGTTGGATGTGTTGATGTATCTTGCAGATCTCCAGGGTCAAAGAGCTGGGATCCCTTCAGTCCTAATTCCTCACAGCCACGTAGAAACACACTAAGGTTGTCCTGTACAAAACAAAAGCACGCACCCATGCACACACAAAGTCCTGATTACTCACTGCTCCCAACCTGAATTTAATGCATGTTTAAAGTAGCAAATATACAGTAGGGATGTTCAATATCCACTTTTTATCCGATAGGCTGATATAGTCTAACTCTTTTGTCATACCAATATAAACCAGTACCAATATATGCTGGGTCCCTCCCTCATAAAAAATAATCACTATCACTAGTCTAATCAGTATATTTCATCTTTGTAATGGGCTCTTATGTATTCTGTATGCCTGTTTCATGGTTCTTACGCTAGCCAATAATATCAGTACATAAACAGTTAATGCCTGAGACTGTGTCAATATCCTTAAGCATTGTCCATTTACACACACACACACACATACACACACGCACACACACACACACACACACACACACACACACACACACACACACACACACACACACACACACACACACACACACACACACACACACACACACACACACCTAAAAAAATAAAAATAAAAATCAGGTAAGGTTAAGTCATATGACTTATTTGTGGTTTTCTGTTTCTTTCACATTAACAAGACAACACTCTGTGAAAACCATAAAATTCTGGATACCTGCTCACTAGGAAGGTGACACCACCAGGTTCCCTGTCCAGATTTTGTCCATCTTCTTCAGCAGACTGCACCTACGTGACTTGTAAGCTTTTTCTTTATAAATATATTTTCACTCAGCTGCTTTCCATATTCCTTCTGTTCCTACATTTCACACTGAAGTCTTCCTCCTTTTTCCCGTCCCGGTGTCTGCTCTGACAAACTCTTTGTTGGATGCAACCTGAGCCAAGTTCCTCTTGTGTTCCCAGGTTCCTCCCTCTCTCTCTCTCTCTCTCTCTCACTCTTTGTTTTTGGTTTTCTATCTTTCAGAGGGCCAACCTAAGCCCTTCCCTCTTTTTCCTTCTCAGGGTGTCAACATTTCCTCCCCACCTCAATTGTCCTCAGAACTCGTCCCTTTTTTTTCTCTCCCATGCAAAACATATTCTCATATAACATGTAGATATTCAGGGAAAGAAGCCGATTTGAATGGACCGCTTTGGGTTATCAGTCACACCAGGAGCTTCATTCAGATGTGCACACTGGCAGTTGTAGGAATGCACCCATGACTACAAACACACACCCTTGGAAACACTTGTTCTCACGTTCCTTTTCCATTTCTAGCAAAACAGTGCCTCTGAACCCACCCTGCAACTTCCTGTGTTTTTGGGACCGAGCCATCTCTGCTCTCCTGGTGAGGGAACCCCACCCACACATACAAACACTCACACAGACGTCGCTGTGAGAGAGGACTCAGCACTTTCTTTAGCTGCTTTCACATTAATGAAAACACTCGAGGTGGATAAAAGACACTTTTCAGACAAACTAAATCTGATAAATTTCAGAAATCTGATTTTTCTAGATACAAAAAGTGTTTCACTTGGAACAAGTAAAAAATATGACTTAGACCACCAATATGTTGGTGGTCTAAGAAAATAAAATATGAATAAAATAATAATAATTTGCTCCACCAACCTATTCAAAGCATGTTTTAGTAAAGAAGTGACCTACATGGGGTCTTGTTAAATTCAACAAAAACTTTCACAACTTTGTCTCAGACTTTTTCTCCCTCTTCCAAAGACTGTAATTTCAAATTGCCTGAATACTGAAACAGCGATGGATAAGTGAAAAGGCTCATTTAACAGCAACATGAAGCAATATAAAATAATGTGTATTTGGAATAAATATGTGTGAACTGTTCTCAGAGACAACATCATAGCTAGGGAGACATCTGCCACAGGAAAACTGGATATTTGTAGGAATATCGGGTCAACTCTAGCACCAAGCTTTATTTCACTTTGACTTTATTCTTAGAAAAATACCAATTTGTAAAAATAAAATTAAAACAGTCAATAACCAGTCACCCACAAGCACCTACATCGTGAATTAGATGAAATTGTAACTTTATTCAATGTTTTTTAACAAAGGATCAGATTAGGGCTGCAACTATCGAATATTTTAGTATTTGAATATTCTATCGACTCCTTTGTCGATTAATCAAATATTCTATTTGATGACGTTTCAAGTGAAACGAGATTGTGGTCTGCTGCTAAAAATATGAAAAAAAATTATGAGGCTCAAATGTCAGACTCTTATTATAAAAGGCTCAATAATATGTACTAAATTGGTGTTGTCTAGTTCCCTCTTTCCCATCTGATATTTAGAGTTAGTGTGGAACACAATTCACCTGTATTTCAGTAACATTTTAGGTTTGTATTAATATCACTCATCCTAGTCAGAATAACAATCTAAATACATCCACAGTTAAACTATGATCAGTAGAATTTAATGTATTTCATTTCCATGTTCAGTAAGCTACTGGAAATGCTAATCACATTTAATTTCTACTGGTAACAACGTAATGGTGGCATAGCTATTGTTTTGTACAGATTGGCAATAAACCAGTCTAAATTATATCCAAAGATACAAGCGTTTGTTAATTACATACTACAATGGCTTGCCATAGCCCCCGCTGCGGTGTTGAACAGACTCATAGCAGCAACCTGGCTCCAGGTAGCTGCTATGTCTGCAGGCTGCAGACATCTACAAATAAATGGGATGGTGGGGATTTTCCTTCCACTTGTAGAGTTTAGTCATTCTTAGTTTAGTTTTTTCAGAGCCCCACTTGATCATGAGCGTGCTACCCGCTAGCATTAGCCAATCTGCTCTTAGTTCACTTTTGATCCCAAACTTTGGACCGTTTCTGCCTTTTACAATGGTTTGTGTCTCTACTGGTTTCTTTATTTTCCTCCACAGCACCTAGGGTACCACGCAGTGTGCCAGTAAAATGTGTTCAGGCTATGGTGAGCACATTTAACGACACTTCGAATCAGTAAAAATGATTTGATGAATTTAATGAATCAAACTATTCTAATCATTTGATGATCTGTTTCAGCCCTAGATCAGATCATCTAAACATTTGAAAGAAGCATACAAGTTATATATGAATCTACTATAGCTAGTATTTACAAGTTATTAAACTATGCTTCATGCTGCAAACTTCATGTCTGGTGAAAACACTTTCTATGCCCAGGATAGTTAATAATATTTGTCATGTAAAGGTGATAGTCTGTTTACACATTGAAAAATACAACTCAACCCACAGATCATGCCACAATCAACGTGTTGAGACGAACACCGAGCCACACAAGCTAAAAGCACAGCGGTAGCTGTTCTAATTGCACCAGTCTAAACTCCACAGAGACTCGTTTTCCCATTAACCTCCAAACAGGAAGAGGAAGGGGGAGTGGGCTGTGTTTTATTATGATAGGCCAGATAACAGCAAACCTTTTGTTTATGTGTTTCTCACTAGTGTAATCACAGCCAGGAAGAAGATGAAAAAAATATCCCTGCAAAGGCAAACTTAAGGAACAGAATTATGAAACTTTGAGGGCATTAAAGGTCACATTGTTCATTTATAAATAAATACACCCCCTGTTTTAGTTGGATTTTTTCTTTGCTGACGACAAATTACTTATGTAAACACATTGTCTTCAGTGGAGTGTTTATGGTCCCTTTGGTCCAATTAGTAATCACAGAGTCCTGTTTGTCAGTCCTGTAATTGTAGAGTCAGCTCCTATGGACAATTAGATCATTTGTTTATAATGTTGTTTCATGCATCACTGATACGTGTTTTAGATACCAGATACTGTACACCTTCACAAAGAAGGTCAGAAAACCTAACTACAAAAAACTAACAATTAAAAAGACCCTAAAACCTATTAAACATTGTAAAAAAGTAGTTAAAACGTCATTAAAAAAGCATATTAAAACGTTGTATGTCACCTCTTTGGGCAGCCAGTTATAACACCAGTATGCAGAAAGCAATAGCAACCTAATCACAAGTTTCACTGATTGGTAAAATGCTGATTTATTTATGTTTTGTCATTTAACAGTGACTTGATCATGGAAGTCTGATTGCCATCCTCACTGTTTAAATTTTATATGTACGGTGCATGAAATAATAAAGTTTTGTTGCAATATTTTTATTTTTTTATATTTTTGAACCACATTATGGGTTAATAACAAAGTTCATAAAATGCAATCAATCTAAAAACAGGTGAAATTATTCTCATATTTACACTGAAAGATAAATTACAGATTGATCCTAAACTATTCCTTCTGGAGGTTTTGGTGCTATTATATAGTCTATGATATTACACATCTGTAAGATCCAGCTATGTGGATTTTGACTCATGACTGAACATCATGGCTCTCAAATTTTAAAAACTACATGTTACACAGTGCAACATAATTTTAACTAGCTTTGAAGGAAAAATTATGTTCAACATGCTAAATTAATTCAAGCAATAAGTAACTTTTTTCTAGTATATTCCATTCATTTTTATAAATTCATCAAGAAAATGAACTTTGCATTTATAATAAGGTGGATTAAGGTACTTTAAGATTAAAGCCATCAGTTGTCACACACATTGGTGTGTGGTGAAAATTGTCCTCCGCATTTGACCCATCCCCGTGGGGAGCGGTGAGCTGCAGACACGGCTGCGCTCGGGAACTATTTGGTGGTTCAACCCCCCAATCCAACCCCTTAGTGCTGAGTGTCAAGCGAGGAGGCATTGGGTCCCATTTTTTCAAAGTCTTTGGTATGACCCGACCGGGATTCGAACCCCGATCTCCCAGTCCCGGGGCGGACACTCTACCACTAGGCCACCGGAGCTTAACTTATAAGACTGTAGCACGAGTAACTGAACCTGAACGGAATTAAGAACTGAAATCCTATTTGGAATTTTGATTGATTAAATAAATAAAATAGTAATTGGTTCATACTTATAAAGAGCCTTCTTTTGATTGAAAATAAAATCCACACTGTTTTCTGGCCTAATCTGTCTTTAAACATCGTAGCTCATCCCCACCAGTGTGTGAATGTGAGTGTGAATGGGTGAATGACTGATTGTGTTGTGAAGCGCCTTGGGGGGTTGTAGAACACTAAGAAGGCGCTATACAAATACAGGCCATTTACCATTTACCATTTAAACAGCCCTCAGTGGAAGTCTGGTTTGACAAATGAGAGAGGAATTTGAAGTGCATTAAGTGTGAGTTGAGTTTCAATGCTATCAACTTTCTTAGCTTCTGTTTACATGCGAGTACTGGTCCTGAAAAGCCTCTTCATTCAGATCAAGGTCTTAGGTCACTATGAAAGGGCTCTACTGTACTGGACTGTACTCAACTGAACAGTATCAGTGTTCACATCGACTTCCATTCACAAGCTCTGAATCAAAGAATGGCACAAACTTAAAATTCTTCACCGAAACCCCTGACAACTTGATAATTTAACATTTGAAATGGAAGAAGCCCTCTCAGGTCTAATAATGCATGTTTACTACAGATGCTTTTTTAATGTCAAAGACCAGAATCCTGATCAGACAGTTTATATGTTTGGATGAAAGTGGAAGTTTAGTGTTTAGTGTTTAGTTTAGTGTCTGTGAAGCATGAGATTAAACGACTTACCAGGCCAGCTATGGGTGTTGGAAGTCTGTTAATTTTCTTTACCAAGCCGGGTCTAATAGAGCTCAATAACCTGGCAAGAAGACACAAAGTGTAATGACACATCTTAAAAGATATTTAAAAAAAAGAAAAACAGAATCACATATTAAAGTGACAATGTGTAGTTTTTACCATTAATCTCTGGAAATATCCATCGAAATGTTGTCGAAAATGAATAAAATGATGTCCAGTCATTGAAAAATATTAGCAGCTTTGTAACATGTAACCATAAAAATCAGGTCTAAAATAAATGGTCTCTGGGGGAGGCCATATTAGATGCCATGTTTCCTTCTGCGTGAGCTGGCTCTGGGTCCTGCACCTGCCGATGATGTCACACTAGATGATTGGCTGGATGTACTACTTATGGAAGTTACTTTACCATGGTTGAAAACATTTAGGCAGTAAGAAACATGAATTTAACAGAACTGCTATACTCTTTCCAAAACCTGTGTGAAAAACAGAATCGAAAAAGAGATGCAATATATTTTGGCCGAGTGGTATTGCCGTAGTTTGACGTCATCTGCAGGCGCAGGAGCCCGAGCAGATCCGGAATCTACACCGCCAGAAAACTAGCATCGGCATTGCATTCTCTAGATGGAATTAACTGAAGGACTATCAAAGTCTGAGGAGTCACGCCGAAGTCGCATACTTTCTGCTCGACACGTAACATTTACCATAATGTTTTTTTAAACTAGTGACAGTCACAGCAATATGGTGTAAAACTTCCCTGGAATTTATGTACTGCCCTCTATCAGAAACTACACACAGTCACTTTAAAAACATGTATTTGCATTGCAAGAACATATTAAGCTAGTTTATTGCATGGCTTCAACCAGCTAGAGCCACACAATTATGAGAAAAATACTTATTCTCTGTTAGAATTACACTAGATTAGTCATTAGATGGTATAGGTCACCAATCTCTTCCACTTTCTGATGCACAGATAACAAATGGATGAGAACTTGAGATGAGTTACGGATGCCTGTGACAACTTTGTGTCTATTTTGAGAGAAAATAAGTCCTGCAACTATTTAGAAGTTGTTCAAAACTGCACATGAGAGCAAGGCCCTACAAACGCACGCGGGGAATTGAAACCCCTTGCACATATTGTAAGGCATTTTAGAAACTCCCTATAGAACGCTGTTTGCAATTTGTCACCAATGGTAGAAGCCGAAGGAGATGCTGTATTTACAGATTTAAATTCCCCTGAATGAAAAAAAAAGAAATGAAATCAAAGATCCTGTGAAAAGGTGGATGCCTCTTCAGACGAAAGACACAACACAAAGATAAGAGACTATTTAAAAGCTGTATAGGGGCGTCTGGAAGGTCTATATAGATCCAGACATTTAATCAGACAGGGGGATCAGTGCCTTTCCTTTCAACCTCTATGACCTGTTCAGTTGTTTGTGTACAATCACATGTGAAAGGTTTATCTGTTCTCGCATGTAGATGCAAAAGTTCCCTTCAGGGAAACTATGGCACATTTCTACAAACTCCACCTGCTCAACAGTGACAAACAAGTGGCTTGAGAGTCCCTAACTGTCCCTCTCTTCCTCTCTCTGGCTCGTATTTCGTCTTTTGTGCCTGTTTTCATCAGAGGAAGCACTGTAATGACTCCGCCTTGTAAAGGGAAAACCCACTCTTGGATACACAGTATTAAGTATCAGGAGTCCTGTGATGATCATGTCATTCCAGCAGCCAGTGTGAGATGAAGTACCTTGGTATACCTTCTTAGTGAATCTGGAGCTTGTCTCATTTCCTCCTATACTCTACTTAGAGATTTCCTGGTGCAAAGCAACATTTCCAAAAATAGGTTTATAGTCACAGAAGGAGAATGTTTTCAGTTTTTCTTGAACAATGTGTAGGTGTAAGTGGGAGAATGACAATAACGATGAAAATGCTTCCTTTGAGAAAAACTGCCTGGAATGAGAATATTGTCTGTTTGCTCTTTTTTATTTTATCCACTTGAATGGCAAAATAATGTAAGATGAATGAATATGTTTCAAATTGGTTTGTCCATGAGGGAAAAATCATTTAAATGTATAAAGTGTGAAGTCTCCCGTTCACTTTTACTAAAGAGTGACTTTGTCATTCTTATCTCGAGGCGCTTTATAAAAAATTGTTTCTTCTTCACATTATTAACTTTAACATCCTTTTGACGCTTGTTATAATAAACATGTATAGTCAAAACTTACTCGCACAGCAGGATCCCGTTCTCCAAACCTCCTCGGAAATCCCGGTCACCAAAACATCTTCCTGTGACAGCCTATAGATTGAACAAAAAAGAAAAAAGAAGGTCACTAGGGAAGCTCAAGATTAGATCACTTTATTTCCTCGATGTTAAGTCTAGGCCAATTACCCGTTTGATCAGAAACCAGGAGACAAGTGTCACAACAGTTATCCACAAGCCATTCACGCCTTCCCCTCATAAAAAAATCAGGAAAACTGGAGAGGTGCACAAACATTTTCCGGCCCTCTCTTTTCAAGACCCTCTGCTTCACGGAGCTAAACACTAACAAGCTTGACATAAGCTGCAATCATCCCAACCAAGTGGCTGTGGTGGACTAATATGCTGTGACAGGGGATTTGTAGGGTAACAGTTGCTCAGATCCATTATGGATGCGACTAAGTCTGCATCTACATTCATGAAATGACATCAAGAAGCATGAGTGCATTTTCACATGCTGACACAACCACATGTTTTTATGTTGTGATAATTTGGTGTCATTTATTGCTTGTTTAGGTGAAATGATTTTTGTCACAGTAATGCTGGATGTGTACAATCTTTTTTGGAGTTTAGCATTAAAGCTTAAAAAACCTTTTTCCATTACTGCTCATAAAACCTTGTTTCACAGCAAGTTCTGTGACTAAACATGAGGAGGTAAGACATTGCTTCTGGATGCTTCTGAAGTCTAGCATGAACATAAACAGTACAAATATAAACACCCACTGAATTTTTAGGCCTTGTTCCTACAAATTCTGCTGCTAAATGACTTTTAGGACCCGGCCCACTTAAAATCCATTTATTCTCACAAACACTAGCCTACCCCTCAGAGAGGGTACCCCTTTTGTCTGCGTGCATGGAAGCCAAAACAATTACAAGATTGGATTTCCTGAATCTTCCTTTCACGTTTATTTGCACAGCTGTGGGAATAGTGCAGACTTGTAGAGTATTTGGTCTGGTTGTGAATTTCCATCAACTTTTTGGTTCTCTGAGGAGCCTGAACTTGTTACAGGAGAAGTGAACCAATGCACATCAATGAAAAGGCCAAACCTAGACCTCATTTCTGCAAGATGCATCATGTTTGGTGTTTGTCTCTGCAGACACACACAAAAAGACAGGCACAGGTTTTCACCTTAAATTACCTTGAATTAGGCTATTCACTTCCACTGTTCCCTACTGTGGCACAACTTGTGAACAGAAAATTGTGTACCGGGTGCTGACAGCATTAAAAAAATGTGTCACGCCTGAGTACAAGGCCAAAATGTTTTATTTAAAGTCCAAAGATAAAGCAGCCAATTCTAAAACACACAATTTCTGCACCGGATTTTTTCTACCAAAATAGTAATAATAATCTGCTGGTTTAAACAACACTGTGGGAAAACTTTAAATCGGTACTTTTAGAGCTGATAGCTTTGAAGGTTGCTCATCTGATTACTACCTTGAGAGTAGAAAAAACATGGTTCGTCTCCACACAGGTAAAACAAGTACAGACACATAAAAAGGTTATTTTGTTCAAACTGAGCCCAGCAAATTGTTTGCTAATTTACGCACAGTTAAACCAGTTCGGCAACAATAATTCCCTTAGGAAGTGACAGAAATTCTGGTTGATTCCTACACACACTTCACTGGCTTTACACCAGCAGCATGCTGTGTGTGTTGCATGTGCAATGATACATTTCTATTTGGCAAACTGCCCAGATCCTCCCTGATCATAAAATCAAGTGTTAAGAAAACTGTAATACTGTGATGTATGAACAGAAATCTGAAACAACAGTTCTCAGTGTCTAGAGCTGGAAATATCTGGATCTGAACACGTTTTCAAACATGCGGGGTCGTACGAGGGTATTCAGTTAAAAGGAGGAATGTGTTGGCTTTGTTGTTTTCACAGGAATGTTGCTCACATTGTGTCACAAACAATCACATAATGCTAGTTGGCTTTGTTGTCATCCATTCACTTCCTTCCCTTTGGAAAACTTTCATGTCTAGACCAGATATTCTCATGGACCTCTGTCCAGAGCCGCTATAGCTTTGGTCTTCACACTAAAAAAAACTAATGACGGTTCTGTTGATTTAAAAATGAATGAATGGACTTTGCAGAATTCAACTAAACATTTGCCAAATGCACTTTCCCTGAGGGAGTTGTTTTCTTTGATGAAGTATAAATGACTAAACAAAGGGGCTTAAAAGGGACACTGCCTTCATGTTTTGAAAAATATGATGAGAAGAGTCTCCCCGACCGTGAAATCATATCTAACAAAAAAGAAACTGAAAAGCTAGCGAAAACAACAGCTACATCAAAGAGCTTTTTGTTGAACAGCCATGGGGTTCACGGCTGTATCAGCTATCCCTCTCTCTGAACCAGATTATAGCGTTTCCTCACTTCTGACAATGAAAACACAACCATTGCATCCAATTCAGTGGTCCTGCATTGTACAACTACTTAACCCAAATTAACCACCAATAATTCAAAGGTTTCAGGCAGGTTGGGTTTCATGATGTGAGGAAGTAAACACTGCCTACTTCAAGGCCCTGGGGCTAAGGCCGTTGAAGAGCTGACAGCTGTAAACTGAACATAAACAGAAACATGTGCTCCCGACCCTCACGCCTGCTTTACAGCAGCATGCTTGTTCTGTATCCACATGTCTGCTTTGTAGTTAAAAGCACTCGACTTTACTGCAGGAAGTCTTAAGTGTATTGCATAATCCAGACTGAATCCAACAATACGCGTCCAAGTTACAAGAACACGGCTAAACACGTCTTCTGGTTTGCAGCCAGTAATCTCGTTAATTCAACTTGGCAAGAGCCTAATCTTTAAATGCTTCTGCTTCTGATTAACTAAACAAAAGCAAGAGTGTTTAACCTTGGCCATTCATGACACAAAGCTAATGTCATGAGTGGGAGGAGGAGACACAAACATGCTGCTTTATGATTTGTAATGTTCACTGTCTTTTCCAGGATCATCAATCAAACTGTTTTCAATGCAGGACAATAAAACATTCCATTGGCTTAGAAACAGATATCAACCTGCCAAGTTTTCTGACCCTAAAGTACAGAATTTGATCAAATCTGTTTATATGAAGGGTCTCTCTGACTGGGGGTTTACAAATGGAGCTTCAATAAGTTCAGCCAAAGGTCAGGAGGGGTATCTGTCCATACAATCCGTCATCTGGACCTTTTTTCTAGCTGTCACCACTGCCACCCCTGTGGGGTTTTTCTTTATGGGGTCTTTGCTTAAATTGCTGGAATGTGTACAGACTGGGAGAGGAAATGGAGAATGGAAAGTTGGGGGGCTGATCTTAGCCAGTTAGTTTACTCATTTTCTCAGAGGCAAGATTATTAGGGTTTTGTTTTCTTGTTTGAAATAGTTGGTGACTCAGATTTTAATGTTCTTGATGTAGGTTTCAGAGTTAAGCCATGTCACAGGAAATTACACACAATCGTGGGAAAACCTGTATCTGAACAATGTAACACCAACAAGGAATTTTCTTTTCGAAAATCTAATAAATGCTTCTAGAATTTAGAGTTATCCAAGATTCAAAAATATAAAATGTTGGATTGTTTTCAATGTTTTTCTAGCTCTTTTTAATTTTATTTTTTCCCAGTGGGTTAACTTAAAGAAACAAAATTTGGCCTAATATTAAAATCTCATGTATCTTTCACCTTCGAGTCCATGGTTTTTTTTCCCAGGTCCCCTCGAGTTGCCAGTTCATGTGATTTAGGATCATATTTGATTATGCCTACAAAGTCCTCTAGGCAGGTCAGCACTAAATCACCAGAAGAATCTGTAGATTCAAACTGTCCTGGTCTCAGACTGATTCAGAAATAATAACAGCAGCAGGCCCATTTTGGCTCATTTTTGCTGTAAATGCCAGAGGGAGAGTCAAACATGAACATTCACACACTTGACAGTATTAACAGACCCCCAATGGACCACACATAAAGAGAGCAATGAATCACCAGATATCAGCCATTTTTGTCGGCATGTTTTCGTTTTGGCAGAATTTAAGATGAATGACTTTGAGGCAGCATGAGAACTTTTCAAACTAAGTGAGACAAGCTGGAACCACATGAGGGTTAATGCCCAGGCTAAAGAAAGTGAACAAAAGAGTATTGGAAAACAGGGATCATACCAGGTAATGAAAGTTTATATAATATAATCACCATGGTATTACTTAGTCAAATCAGCACAGAAGTGTGACAGTCTAATCCTAAATCAGAGCACCAACTTCTCACGCATTTAGACCTATTTGATGACAGAAGCCTATTAGAGCTCATCTTGTTGTAAAAGACCTTGTTTCAAGGATGTCAACGGGTTAACGTCTTAAAAGATTCCACTGAAAAAAAAAGGTGTAAAAAGGAACCCTTATGTCTTTACAAAGCATTCAGCTACTAAAGTATTACATAACATTCGAATTGAAGACAAAATATAAAAAATTAAGTGTTTAGAATGTTATGCAAGATCTTTGTAATAGATTATGCAGAAACTCACTATTAATGTGTGTCTACTGCACTCTGAAGGCAGCAGTAATGATTTATACAATTATAATGAAAAAAACAAACAAACATATTTTTAAGGATAAAAAGATAAACCGAAATTTGACATTCAATTAAAATAAATCTGAAGTTCCCATTACCACACAATGTTACTATTATATACAAATTCAGTGTATTGGTCAGCTCAAAAGACAACTTGAACTCGTGAAGTTAAAAACAAAAACCCAAATTTCAGCAGTTAGCAGAAAAGCACACATTTTCCCAGGCACACGTTGGATTCTGAATCACGTGGCATGGGAAACCTTACACAACCCCGATTAGTCATGAATTTCTCCTGCTCAGCAAGACACAGTGGACTCATCTCAGCTGGGGCTTTGCTGTCTTTATGCGCCAAGTCAGCAGACATAGTTCAAGTGAATATTCAAACACAGCTTTAATCCACACCAAAATTATCACCAGCACAAATCACAGCCAGGCACCGATGGTAAATTAACGACTCACCAGGGACCAATCAGCTACGGAGGAACATATTTCATTATGGTGAGCTGTTTGCAATGTCACCCTTTTGTGTTTCTATTATAAATGTGCTAGAAGTCTGGTCCAAGTGTGACCAAAACTCTCAAATGAATAAAAAACATACAGGTAGATGGCCTGCATTTATACAGCACTTTCTAGAACCCCCTAAGGTGCTTTACAACACAACAGGCATTTGCCCACCCACGCACACATTCACACGCTGTTGGTGTTGAGTCGCAATGTAGCCGCTAAACCACTTGGTCTAACTGACAGAGGTGGGGCACTGCACAAACTAGGCACCACTGGTTTCCTCTGACCACCACTAGCAGGCAAGGTGGGTGAAATGTCTTGCCCAAGGACACTACTGCGAGAGACTGAGCAGGGTGCGAACCTGCAACCTTCCAGTTACTGGCCGGGTACTTAACTCCAATGCCACAGTTAACCCACTACAGAGTAAATATACAGGGAAGTTAAATATTTCAGACAATGGAATCTTTTTAAACTCCCACCTCAAAAGTAGGTATATTCTTAGTTCAATAGGGACACTTTAAATGGGCCATCATGGAAAATCCACTTAAACATGAAAAATACCCCAAACCCATTTTTGGCTGCTTTCATGCGTTTTCCTGTCTCCAAGTTTTCCGATTTTGAGCTGAAACCTGCAAACACAAGGATGGAAACTAAATGTGTCATCAGGCCTTTCTCCTCCCCATGAAGCTAACCTTGGATCTGAAACCCGCCTCCCCTGGAAGTAGGCCACTAACGCCCACTTTCTCCGAGTTGCGGGCATAGAGTGGTTGATTTCATGCTGCAGTTGTGAATGTTTTAGTCTGTGACCTTCATGTCACAGATTACTGCTTTAAACCTCCACCGGTACCAGAGTGGATATTCTGACAAATTATTTCTGCACTGGGGACAAAACACTGCCGTAAAAACCGTCCTGTCTACAAAGCCACGTGTAATGGCCAGCACAGGATATGTGTCTTAGGTGATAAAAAGGTATGTGAATCTTACAACAACTCACAATTCAATTAGATTCCGATTTTCGGGGTGACAGTTCAATTCAGAATCGATTCTCAATCATTTTTTATTAATTTTTATTTATTATTACCTTTGTCAAATTCAAGTTATTTCTGTGACCATTGTGGGTTTTTCTTTCACTGATTGAAGGGTACCAACCATTTTGTCCACGTCTGTATGATCAGGTTTATCACTACAACCATATAGTGATAAACCAGCTCTGTACCCAATTTTCCTATTCAGGGTTGCAGAGAGGGCTGATGGTACTCGTTTTCAGCAGTCAATGGGGAAGAGGTGGTGTACACCCATGATAGAATGTTGGTACCACCATAGCCCTAAACGGAAACTAGCAAGACAAACAACCATGCATACACACGCTCACATCCCAAGTCAAATTAGAAAGACCAGTCAACCTAATGTGCAATGGTTTTTTGGACCATGAGAAGAACTCAGAGCACTGTGAAAAAACCCATGCATGGTGCAATTAATCACATTTTGGCAGCACCTTATTTAAACATTAAACAGTGCAACACACACTCCCACATTGCCTCTACTTGGATGGTAGACAGTACTACTTGTCCTCAGTGGTATTAAATATTTGGTAATGAATAACACCATGATGGGCAGTCACAAAGATCAATTGAGTGGTTACAATTTCTAGAAGTTCTGATCTCTTCAAAACAAGTTTTATCTTTCACTTATAAGCCTTTTAAGAACATCCAAAATACACCGCTAATACTTAAAAAGAGTAAACTACACCCCTAAACCTTTTAATTTCATTGGTGCTTAAACAGTCTCGATGTAAATGCCCTGTTCCCTTCTTTATGCCACCTTTTCCCTTGACTCTTGATAAGCCCTTCTGACTGAACAAGACAAATTCCCTACAAATGCAAAGGCCTAGTCCTGAGCTAAATGTTAGTATTCCAGCCAGTCCATCCCATTTCCACCCTGATTACACAGCAGAACAATGTTCTGGGTTTGGATTAACTCCACTTCTAGCCCCCACTGGTGTTACTCTCTTACCCCCCAGCCCCAACATTCTGCCTCCCAGAAATCTCTTTTTAGCTTGGTGGGGCATGGGGGGGGAGGGGGGGGTAGAGTTTTTGTTCAAGGGTTTCTGTTTCCAGGAATGAAGAAGGCAGATTACTCAGAAAAATAAACAACATGAAGAAAACTATAACAAGGGTCAGATTTGATTAAAGAAGGTAAACACTCAGATATAAAACAATTAAAAATGGCTAAAAAGTGATGTGAGAGTAAGTTCATGATTAATTTCTAAGACATAATTACAGAAATGTTTATGAGTTTGATCAAATAGCAACAAAAGTAAAATAACTGCTGTCATAAATAATAATCATAAAAATTCAATATTTGATTTAAAACATTTGGAAAAACAACATTTACTAGTGTCCTCGCTTTTAGGCATTTGCATAATTAAGGTGATCATATTTTAACATTTGAACAAAACAGGAACATTAATTCTTCCAGGTGTTAAAACATGTCTAAAGCACATACAATAAAAAGCAATGAACATTGTTTTCTAATCATCTAGTGGTACGGCTGGTAGCGCTGTTGTCTCACAGCAAGAAGGTTGTAGGTTCAAATCCCGGCTGCGGCTATTCTGGCCATGCTTGTGTAGGTTCTCTCCAAATACTCTGGTTTCCTCCCACAAACCAAAAACAAGCATGCCAGGATAGTTGGTAGGGCTGGGTACCAAGACTCAGTACCTCTTTAGTTGCAACCAAAAAAAAATTTAGTAGGTACAAAAAAAGGATCTTTTATGTTGCTAAATTTCTGCACTTTCCCAACAAAATATCCCCCTTAATGAGCTGCCCAGCTCTGTTCCTCCTGCTGCTTAGCATCACGTGACTGGAGTCTCACTCACACATAGCCCCGCCTCTCGTTTACAAACATAAATAGCTAGGACTTATGTTTACAATATTCATTATTTTTACAGCACTGAAAACCAGGTATCTGTAAAGTACTGGTATCGAAAAAAATCTAAAGGTACCCAGCCCTGGTAATTGGTGGCTCTAAATTGTCATTGGGTGTGAGTAATGTGTGACTGGTTGTCTGTTCTTTCTCTCTTTGGCCCTGTGATGTCGACCTGACCAGGGTGTTCCTGTCTCTCTCCCATTCAGTGCATTTACATGCGCATCAGAAAACCGAACTATTGCCATAAATAGACTAACGTCAGTTATTTTAAGTGCATGTAAGCACGTTAGGCTGGCTGAAGATGAACTGGTTCTAATCGAGCTGAAGCACCCAGATAACGCGGTAGGAACTTGACTTCATCTGCATGTAAACGGCTCAGTCGAGCTGGTACCGGTTACTTCCGGAAGTGTCGAGACCGCGGAAGTGGTCTTCTGATAATATCATCGCCACAAAGTAACACGTGTAACACCATCGAACAGTACAGTACAGACCAAAATAACTGTGCTGCAGCATTGTTGTTGTCTTTTCCTTCGGCCATTGTGCATATCCTGTTTTTTACTCCGTCTGCTTTACTCCCACCATCGTTTGTTTACTATTTCTGTTGCTATAGGCTAATTGGAAAAACGCCACCTACTGTACCGGAATGAAACAAACTTCATTTGAGAGTTAGGTTTTCTAACGTACATGTAAACTATAGGATAAAGGCTCCCAGTTCATTACCTTAGCTCGACCTATGTTAATTTAGATGCGCATGTAAACACACTAACAGCTAGAAATTGGAACCAGCTCCCCGCAATCTTACTTGGGATTAAAGTGCGAATGAATGAATGAAGGAATTAAGCTGATAAAGCTTTGTGATGTTAATCAAATTGCAGATAAACTTTTCTCAAAAGTCAACATGGTGATAAATAAAGCAATCCACTGTATATATGTCAGTGGTGATTTTGCACCATACATCACATTCCTATAGTGACAACCCCCAGGTCAAATCAGAAACAAAGAGCCTCCGTGTCAACATCAGCCATCTGACCTAAGCTTTCTAAGCAGTTGGGTTTTTCCATGGGCTTCCTGGGGTCTCAAATATCCTGAAAGGCACAGTTTTCATGGAGCACAGGGCAACATCTCACCAGAAGCTACACTGGAAGTTAAACAGACAAGCAGGCGCCCTGTTGTTGACCTGGTGAGATGCACATATTGGCAGCAGTGTTAAACAAATGTTTAAATAGGTAATTACATTAGGCACAGAAGGCCTATTAATGTTGCAACTCCATACACATGACTGTAAAATGCTCTGAAGAGTGTTCTCGTTTGATCTTAAATAAAATAAAATCTGTTCATATAGAATAAATGACATTTTTTCTTCATTAAACAATAAAAAGAGATGAGACCAAGTTCAAACAAAAGCTCTCAATTAATTAGAATTCACATTAGCCTTACTCATTTAACACATTAATAAAAGCTAAATAAATTATCATTGACTACATTTATTTCTATTAATGGAAGTCAAAGATAAAAATAAACCTTTAAAATAACTGTATATACTTTCTGCTTATGTTGTCATTTATTGTGAAATAACTTAACATTTT
Organism: Aphyosemion australe; assembly: GCA_006937985.1. Lineage (NCBI taxonomy): Eukaryota > Metazoa > Chordata > Actinopteri > Cyprinodontiformes > Nothobranchiidae > Aphyosemion > Aphyosemion australe. The sequence continues at coordinate 445,768 of SSNS01000368.1, forward strand.
GTAGAATGTAGATGCAAAATACTGTACTGTATTTAGGCATCAGACCCTGGATATTACAAATACAAGAGTGACAGAACGCAGATTCCTTTCCATCCTGTCATTTGAAGAGAGAGGCCAAAACAAACCAAAACCTTTCTTACCTTTCAGTGTGATAAAATTCTTTTGTATGCTATGTGCTTGTTCTGACATGCTCTGTCTTCATCTCTTTACAAAGCTTTGTCCTCAGGAAGACTAATCAGGATCTTCACCGACACACACTGTCAACACCAGAGCGCAATCTGGGTTAGTCAGCTTGTTTACAGCAGTTTTCGCTCTCATGAGCGTTGGTCATTTTAGACACACTTGGCTGATAGAAACCATCAATCTGAATAATTTTAAGAAGTAGCTCAATTCAGTTAATCATCAACGAGTGACAAGCAGTTTAAAAGCTTCAAAAATCTGAGATGATCACATGAAACAAAACCAAAAAGCTAAGGTAAAAAATACGCAAAGACTTTTGTTTTTGAAGTAATTAGTTTCTTACAGTGCTCCAAAGTTGTTAAATTGTGTTCTCTGACTGATCTTGTTATCATTTTAAATCTAAAAGCTATTATTTATCGGAAAAGTCAGTGTCATAGTCAAAATAAACAAATACAGCTGACCAACACCAAATACATGAGTTTAACCTTTTTCAAGCACTCGGCTAAGACGAAAAGGACGTTTCACAACTTCCACGATATGGAAGTGTTCTGGTTTAGGCAAAGAAAAAAAGCCTAAGTTATGAGGAAAGTAAGCATTTTAGATAAATCTATACTGCAATTATTTTACAGAATCGTTCACACGCTTCGCTGGAAAAATAATTTAAAGGAGCATGATGTAAGAATGAAGTAACAATGACATCCTGTGGTCAAATTTGGGTACTGCAGTCCATTTTCAAAGCATACAAGTGACTTTCTCACTACTGCTCTGTGAGTTTCATGGCTGTTGCGAGCTATGGCTCAGCACCAGAAGATTTTAGGTGACAAAGAAAGATGAGTCATACAAAGTAAGTTGATTAGTAGATAAACATATTTCACTGTAATATCAAGTTGTTGGTAATTGAAAAAGTAGCTTGAGATATTTGTAGAACCAAGCATTTGTTTCTAATTTTCTGTTAGCATTGTTAGCCCAACATTAGCCTCTAGCCATCTCATCTTGATATTAGAGTAAAACAAAAGGCTGTTGTTGCTTTTTAGGGGTACTAGGCTGCTTCTTTTACTGGGTAATATACTGTCCACAACTCTGCAGTCTTTTGCCAACCGTTGTCAAATTACTGTTAGACTGCTTTGTGATTGTTTCCCTGTAAAATTATTACTTATTGTAACTTTAACACTTGTAAATTATTTGTGAAGAAAACAATGAAATTCCTGGTCCTAACAGTGTTCTAGCTCATGGTTCATGAAAACAGAGTTTTTCATTCCCAGTTAGAAGAGAGCTTCCATTATGAAAAAGGAAATGCTGGAGGCAGGCTTTCTTTACCCAAAATGCACATAAATCCTGCTTTTCATCAGGGGTCCAAATGGTTTAAGAAATGAACTGAAATAGAAGCTTTCAAAGAGAAATAAAAATAACACACCAAGATTTCAAAGGAATGTAAATGGTATATGGCCTGTATTTATACAGAGCTTTCTAGGGTTCAACAACCCCCCAAAGCGCTTTACAACAAACCATTCATTCACCCATTCACACACACAGTCACACACTGGTGGTGATGAGCTACAATGTAGCTACAGCTGCCATGGGGCGCACTGACAGAGGCAAGGTTGCCGTGCACAGGCGCCACCGGTCCCACCGACAACCACCGAGCAGAATTCTCTACCGGGAGCCAGGATCTATCCTAAAACCTTCTGATTGCTGGATAACCCACTCTACCTACCGAGCTACTGCTGCCTCAATAAAATAGTTTAGTGTGGCTAAATGTGTCACTAATATGCAATTTGATAACTAGTTTTACGCTGTCGTTTCAATGCTGTGAGCATAAACTAACATTTAGCTTATGTGTTTGTTTGGTAGTGGTAAACAACTACATAAATAAACGTATCTCTGAAAAGAACTTTAAAGTACCTTATTTTCTCCTGTTTGACAATTTTGACTTAATCTTAATCTTCATCACTTTGATTAAAGCATACAGATAATGGAACACAATAATTTTTAAATAGTTTTAAGATTTGTCTTTGACATTTCTCAAATTCCAGCACCACAAGGATCGAGCATAGCAAGTCAGGGAAACAGTGTCAAACTATACAGATAAGCTTCTTCCACTAATGTCAGACCACCAAGAAAAGCTGCCTTGCTCGCCTCAAATGAGGGAGGTGCAACAGGCTAGATTAGTCAAGATTAAAGTTGATCCCTTTCTACCAGCAAGCTAATGGGGATAACAACTCTCAAGACCAGTACTGTAAGCTTCTGCTGGTATGTATTTGGCATTGGACTGAAGTGATAACTGAACAAAAAACAACAATTACTATTTAAGAAAGGCCATTGTTTCAATTCAGTCAAAAATGTTTAAAGCCATATATGCAACTTTTTATGTTTTTAAATCATTTTCTTGAGCCAGTATGTGCTAAAATGACCCTTTACAACGTTAATGAAATGTCACTCAGACCCCCACCGCCCTCTGTGGCCAGAATATCGCACTTGCAACTTCAGATTGCCGGTCCGGTCTCTGTTGGACTTAGAAAAAATGAAGATGACATGACTGGAGCTGCAGTCTGCTTCCAGCATGTTTCCTGCATGTTTTAGATCATGAACACAGCTGATGTGTTTAATTTAATGATGAATCGCTCCTCTAGACACTAATGAAGGCTGAGGAGACGTTTCAGCAGTTAGATTAAGGTGGTAAAAAGACGAACACACAGCGAGGAGATAAGTTTCAATTTTGGTTCTGCTAAACGGACACTAGGGGGTGCTAAAAGCAAGCCAAATTTGGCAAATGTACCTTTAAGTCAACATTTGAAATATCTTAATATCTCCTGTTGTTTAGAGAACGAATACGTGGAAGATAAAAGAAGAAAATTAACAATATAATCAAAAAACTACTAAAAAATTGAAATAATGGATGAGAGATGCATCATATTTTCTTTTTCATCAATCCATAAAAAAACAGATTGTATTACAACTAGCTTTCTCTCCTTTGAAGGGAAATAATGGGACATTACATTTTACGTCAAATAAAGACAAAAAAGAAGAAGATTGTTTAGATAGCATTAAGTTCTTCAATGTGAAATGTTAAATGCCCTGCCAAAATGAAACTGCTGCCAACATTTAAAACAGGTTTCCTGAATTGCAGCGCTGGCAGTGAATCAGGTCTGAAGGAGTCTGAGGAGACCTCTACCTGCTGCTGTCCTTACACAGAGACTGACCTGCTTCAGTTCAAGAGAACAGAACTACTACTGTACACGTCCTACATTTGCCATTCAACGGATGCTTTTATTCTCTTCACTTTGTTAAGTAACTGTAGCATAGCGGAGTGCTGGGAAGACCGAAATCTCTCAAGCAGCAAGTGTAATCCTAAACAAAGGAATTTTTAAGGCAAGAAAGGAAAACGATACTGGTCAGGGCGAGAACGTGAAAAAGAAACGATGGTCTGAGTCAATAAAAGGTTGTTGATCAACAGTGATAAAAGAACTTGATCAAGAATTAACAAAAATGAGTTCTACAAGATCCACTTTTGTAAAAAGAAAACACGTCACTGATGTCTTAAAATTAGCGTAATATCTTCTTTTGCCAAATTTACAGTAATGTTTAGGGTAAAACAAAGCACTTTACTAGTACTACTTATATAGATTTATTACACAGAATTCATTTTTAAGAAAACCAAACAATTATTTCAAAAACAATATTTTTACCTAGTATTATGGAATAAAATATTTATTCTCCTGCAGCACAGAAACTATATCAACAGTAGAGAAATTCTGCTCTGATGAGGTAGAAATAAACTAATGACAGTGAGTCATGAAAGGCAGTTATGTCAGCTGAGCCATGACTGTGTCACTTTCCAGAGTCTGGCTACTGCAAGCATTGTTCGATAACTGGAATGTGTGTGAATTTGTGTTTGCACAAATGCATCTGAATGGCATGGAGACTGGGGGGGTTAGGAATGTTGGGGTGAGCGGGCACAGTACAACGTGCGTGACACTGTGTGTACGGGACACTGAAAACCACCCCACTCAGTTCTAACAGCATCCATTCATAGTGGACCCGAGTCATCTGATTCTCTATAGTTAAAAAGAGACCAGATATTTTAACTTTTGCTTTGAATAAATGACATGCTTAGAAAATCAAGAGTTAAAATATGATGTCATATTTCATTTTTAAAGTTCTGCAGAACAAGCTCATTTTAAAAGTCGGAGTGTGTGGCAGTAAATCAAAATGTAAATAATAACAATACATTTAAAGCAAGCACAGTTTAATTTAGGGCTGGGTGATATGGCCTAAAATCAATATCACGATATATTGAGGAGTTCATCTCAATTACGATAAATGGATGATAACTACACGTATGCGCAAAAACAAAAGTTGTCCACTAGATGGGGCTGTCATGAGTATTACTTTGAGTCAAGTTGTTATGTGACTCAAGGTGGTACAGCTTCTTAAAGGGACATGAACGTCACCAACCTACATACATCTTTCTTTCTATAATTTTTTATTACCGAATTCATTGACATGGGAAAAATGATATCGGTTAGGGTCAGAGATTTTCGATTTATCGCCCAGCCCTAGTTTAATTGTAATGATGCAAAGATTAATTTTAGAGGGAAAAAAATTACAAAGAATGCTGTTTTCAATAACCTCAATAAAGTATTGATGCAAAAAAATCTGATTTCATCTCCACTAACTGTAATTTAAGGATAAAAAATTAGACTAAATTTTACATAACTCTGATTAGACTAATTGAAGATTAACAAAACACATCTGTATTCTCAAATTAATGCATGATTATATCAACTGTAGTTCTTTAAAAGACAAGCAAGATTGTCTTATATTGAGAAATCAGTGTTACAGCCGTTTATGACGAAGTCTTAAAGGGATATTCCACCCAAAATTGAAATTTTGTTTGTTGAAATATTTGCCAGAGTTAGATAAGAGGGAAAAAACTACTTTTAACCAGCCGAGCCATTCTCCTGACCTGTACTCCTTCGCTTTAGCTTAACATAAAATACAGTAAGTGAATGGATCCAACTAGCATTGGGAGTAAAAAAGTTCTTAAAGGTTCCATATCATGCTATTTTAAAACTTTGAGAGCAAAGGTAGGCAGTATATGATAAAATATTACCGTTGGAATTATCTCAAATATGAGTTATTTTCATCAGTCTGAATTTATACCTGAAACGCTTCATTTCAGCAAAGCTCCGCCCACACCTGCTATGACAAAATGTGCCTACAACAGCGTCTTGGGCGAATCTGCTATTGTATCGGCTTTGGTAGTCCAGTGGTATAAGCGAAGGACTTTTTTACTCAGTGCTAGGTGGATCCATGTACACTCAAATCTGTCCTAGTTCAAAGGTCAGTAATGTGCGCATGACAAAACTTGGTGTATCAACCTGGTAGCCCTTCATACGGCTCAATAATCATGAAGTAGCTCTCAGCTCCACAAAGGTTGGTGACCCCTGGCATAGACTCAAACTAATTTGTCAAAATTAAGACGAAGGATTATTTGCTAGATGGCTTCAGATAAGAATTCATACACGAGGTGGTAGGTGGTTGTAAACTCAACTGATTCCTAATTATTAGATATGTTTATTGTCTTAACTTTGCATGTAATCACACACACATTTGCCAGTACAACATAAAATTCCAGATACATATTTTGCCTTATGTACATATTTTATATTTAATCAGTACTGAAAGGTTAAGATTGTCAAGGAAATTATTTGAGAGGCTAGTTCAAAGTAGTTGACCGACTGCTCAACATTTCAAACCACTAAAAGAAGGTTTTTTTTTTTTTCTGGTTTTAATTATGGTGTACAGTTTTGCAGTGCAGTTTAAAACCAAGGCAGAAAAAGATCCGTTTGCATGGACAAGTGTCAGATTATTGCTTCATGGCTGTCGTTCAAGTTTCACCTACTCCCTCGAGTGTCAAATGGAGTCCAGCTCCCCAGTGTCTCGACTCAGAAAACTAGGAAAGGAACTCATCCTGCATGACCCAATTAGAAACATCCTCTGAATGGTGGAGAAACATATTTTGCTGTCTTAATGCTGTTTTCTGCAAAAATGGTTCCAACACTGAAGGATGTAAGAAACATTTCAAAGAAACATCTATTGTAATTCCTTTATAGTCAATCATAGCACGTTTCCACAATCTTACTTTTTAGAACTGCTAAAGACAAGTTCTCACTGTTGAACCATATCTACCATTGCACTAAACAAGCTGCAACACACAACCTAACGAAAAAAATTCACTACAGTAGAATGACAACAAGAGTGTTGCAGATGTGAAAAAATCTCTAAAAACAGGCTGAATCCTTTAAGCAAGCCTCCACAAAGTAATAAGATCATTTGACATTAAATCAGAGGCATACACAGTGACCCAAACAGTCTGTGACTCAGTTATGGCAGATTACATGACAGATGGTGTTGTACAGAATCAAAAACTGTGTGTTTCAAGTTTATTTTTGATTTACAGCTTCTTTTAATTAAAATAAAAGTAGAACATTTAAGAAAACGTTTTAAAAAGTCACTTTGTAGTATGTTCAAAGGAACGGCATCAACTCAAAACAGCACTAAGGGCCATACTTATCTTTTCAGCCTTTTTTATGAGGAAGTGGCATAATAAAATGAATGCATGGTTAAATTTTCTTTAAGAGTGCCTTTGAACAGCTTTGCTGTCTTTCTTTGCTGAAGAATTTGTGATACTTTCAAAAGTGCAAAAACCAACATACACAAAGTTGCTCTTGCTCCTAATGTTTACGGTTCCTCATAAACCTTAATATGAAAAGAACTCATATCTTTATTGGAGTGCAGAACGTCCAACTTTAACTAACTTCTGTCTATAACAGAACTATTTACCGCAACTGTAAAAAAATACTCTAACCTCTTAAATTCCAGTTAGAATATTGGTTAAGCTTAGGAACCAATAAGGAACTCAATGGTAATACTAAAGTATGATTGTGACATTAACATCAACTTTACCAACCAAACCCTGGCACATATGCTCTAACTGTAGCTTTCTTTTCATATTGAGGCTTAGGTTTACTTGCAAGTGTGAACTCTAGCTAACAGCTTCCCTGCAGTGAGTAGCTGTGCAGCCTGGCACAAAGCCAGCTCTCCTTCACACTGGTTTGTATTATGTGTGCATGTGTGTGCGTGCGTGCGTGCATGTGTGTGTGTGTGTTGCACAGCAGTTTGAGTGTGAGACCGCTTTAATCTCTCCCTTTTGAAAATGCTTTCAATGCATGAACACACAAATGTGGCACTAGAACAAAATGAATATGTTCACCTTGTCACAGACAGACTTTCCACATCAGAGGTAAACACAAAGCTAGAGAGTCAAAAGGACACTGGGACAAATCAGCTGACATATTCCAGAAAGTGTTCTTGGCAGCCGTTTAATAATTTATTTTATAAGTTTTATTTTCTGCACATCTAATTGCAAATCCCTTTTGTTTGACGCCTCTCTTGGCCTGTATCTAGAGGGGAATTGAGGGGAAAAAGAATCGATCAACACAGAAAAACGTCAGCACTCTAAGCCCTGTGAACTTGTCGAGCATTTTCACAGAATATGTCTGGTCTATGTGAATCCTGTGGCAGTAATAAAGCTCAACAAGGATTTGCATAGTGTAAACTAACATTTTATAAACTAAACTCTCATAATTGAGTTATTTTACTAATCTGTAAAAATATCATTCAAATTAGCCCTTTAGATATCCATAAAATGTATTATAAATCCACCATCTCTCATTTTCTTTAACAGATTCTAACGAAAATTCCAACCTAAAATAAGCCATAATGAAGATGAAAGTTAAAAACAATAAAAACATAACACTACTGACTGTTGCGAGTCACCATCAGCCATTTTACAAAGTCCACTGACCTACTTTATTTGAATATATTTGGTTGTGAAATGAAGTGCCTGCAGATGCGAGCAGATAAGGTTAACCTTCCTGCTTCGTATATATGCTTCACACTTGTATCAGGCTGATATGAATTTAAAATATTCACTTAGCTTTTACTGGAAGTAAGATACCAGAAACCAGTAAATACACAGTTTCAGTCAAAAACTCCTTGAGAAAAAAAGACATTTTAGAAATCAGCAAACATGACCAACAACATCTCAAACCTGCCTAAACTGTTTACTGGTGTTCCTGCTTAAATGAAACTGGATGGAGAGCTGGTTACCTTGGTAACGATTTTACACACATGTAAAACCATGTAATCATAACACACAAGTGGGCTAATCTCCCATGTACCCTGGTAATCCACCACATCACCAACTCTCACCATACAGGCACATCTGCTCAATAAAGAAAGATAACCCAGAGTCTGGAAGCAGCCTAAATGAAGAGATAGTAGAATGCAAATAAAAAAAATTATTCTGTGATTTTTATTTCTACAAAGATGCATACTGTTTAAATATTAAACTAGTAATAAAAATAAAAATAGTAACAGCTATGGTATAAATCCCCTTGGGAACTTTTTTTCTCTGCATTCGACCTGTCCCTGCAGTGGGGTGCTATTTGAACAGCACCTGGGGGGGGGACTTTTTGGGGTTCAGTATCTTGTTCAAAGATACTTCGACACATGGCCGGACCTTGGGATTGAACTGCTCCCCTTACAATCAGTGGAAAACTGATCTTCCATCTTCTAGTTAGATATACTGACATGTATCACCTATAACAGGGGTAGGGAATCCTGGTCCTGGAGAGCCGCTGTCCAGCACGTTTTAGAGGTTTACCTGCTTCAACCCAGTTGATTCACCTGTTCAACAGCTCATCAGGCTCTGCAGAAACCTGTTAATCACCTGCTGATTAAAATCAGGTGTGTTGAAGCAGGGAAACCTCTAAAAAGTGCTGGATTGTGGCTCTCCAGGATAATAAACAACCACAACAGACTGGAAATTTTAATATTCAAGATGTGACTGAAGCTTAAACTTTCAATCAATATTCAGAAGTTAAAAAGTAGCTGAACCAACTAGAAGATTAATGTTTACTTATAAATTTATGATAGATAAAAAACGCTAATTTATAGATTTTGAATTTGAATATGACTACTAGGGCTTTCACATCTGGATCGGCCCGGCCCGGCCCTGGTAGGTTAATTGTGTTCACATCTGGGTAATCTGTGCATCTTCCGTGCTCAACTGACTGTTTTTTTTTTTTTTTTTTTGGATCTGCTCTCCGACAGTCCGCTTTGTGCGATGCCGACTCAACACACCCACTACTGACTGATTGGCCAGCTGAAGTTCACACGTACCTATAGAGGGAGCCTCTGATTGGCAGCTAGAATCAGCCAGCAGCGGCTTCCCGCATGCGCAACTCATTATCAGTCTGGATCCAGTGAGGTAAACATCTTTTCTGACTGCTACTCGGACCTGCCGCTCCAGCGTGAGGACAGACTGCTGAGAGGAGCACACAGCAGTCTCAGTGAGAGAGTAGGAAGTAGTGAGCCTCACATCAGAGTCTCCAAAAGCAACACTGCTCACAGCCGCCTTTGTTTACCAACTTATGGACTTCTCCGCGCGTCTTTTGCCCCGCTCACATGCTCTGAGCCATCCGCGTGTGAACAAAACCTTTCCGCGCGGCGACGGTCCAATGCTACCAAGACTGGATCGGGCCATACCAGACGCTATAAAGGGCTAAAAGGTTTTGTCGATGCTGATTTGAAAACAAATTCCCATTTTTAGAGGTAGATAAAAGGTCTTAGAGACCAGAGAAAAATGACAAACACATTGTAATAGTAACTACATAAGACTGCATAAGACTACTTCATTACAAACAAAATCTTAGTCTTGAGTGTTTTGGTAAATATTGAAATCACAATTAACAGAATTACTCATAGAGTTGGGAAACTATGCAGAGTTGATATTTTAAGGAGAGGAGGTGGCAGAGTAGAGCTGTTGACTAGTGATTAAAAAAGCTTTTATTAGACCAGAAGCAATAAGGGTTACCATAAAAACACACAAGCCTCTTTAGGATTAGAAAAACTGCACATCAAAGAGATATTTCTTTAGCATTCAGTTCAAAAACACGTTTAGACAACAAGTAGTTTAACATAATGTTCTACTTGATCGATCAGTCAGATGAACTGCTATAAAAGAAGAGAAGAGCTGCTATGGGAGCATGAATGTTCCAACAGGGAATAGTGTTAGCAAAATGTGTTTTTGAGGAATGCTAACACATGAAAGTAGAACCAAGTAAAAAATATATTGTTGGATGCCTGGTGATGTTAAAAGCCCCATTATATAACCTTTAAAATATCCATGTACCTGGATATCAGACTGAATGACATCAGCAATTTGCTTTAAACCTATTCCCCAAGTGTTTTCTTCTCTAACACAAATGTGTCAAGAAACTGTTTTTTTTTATTTATTTCTGCTTCAAAAAAAGACCGAAGGCATCTGCTGAAATTAATGAGGCGATGACAGAATCTGTGGTTCACATGATGCTTCTAAAGGTTTCTCATTTTCAAATAAGTTTTATAAAGGTTGTTTTTTTGGTTATAATGTAGTTGTGCAAACAAGATAATGCTGTAAAAATGGTAAAACAACCATAAACACAATAAAATTATTTCTATCCATTATTAAATAATACATTACATTGCATTGCTGCTCATGTAAATATAGTATATAGTCCTGTCATTCTTGTTTATTTGCATTGTTTTAATCTGTTCCTCTTAAAGCTTTGAGCTCAACACCATAGCTGTCATCAGGTCCAGTCATCTGACTCTATAAAGCCTCTACCACAAATCACAAATGTAAACTCCTGACTGCATACCTCAGATCCAAAGATCAAATCTCCAGTCACAGTGATGTTGACACTGAACAGATGCTCTAATAACATGGATCAGTCTGCTGGTTTATCTGCAGGTATCTCTGATGTGGAATCAGCCACTGACACAATGATGACATCACTGTTTCCTTTCAGGAATATCACAGTGGAACGTTGTATAATTAACAAAACCCTAAACCTGCCAAAACGTGGACAGAATAGAGACACTCTACAAGCTGACACAAGCTGTGGAAAATGACATCTTACTGAGATTTATGAAAAAGCATCAGTCAAAATGCATTCATGACTATTTTTGTTTTTTATGATGTTTTAAAAAACTTGCTATGAATTTTAGGAGGCCCAAAACCACTTTTAAAGCAACATCTCATTTACCAGAAAATATAATGTACTATTTTACTTCATCAAGAATAATCTGCAACCAACAAAACTTCAGTTAATTTGGAGAGTTTTGTTTTATTCTTTTTTTTTTTGTCAGTGTGTGTGTGTGGGGGGGAGGGGGTCCTTTTTCCATGTGGAAAAGTCTACAGTCACAACAAGAGTCAAACTCAGACAATTTTAGTTTATTCTCTCACAGCTCTGCCTTCAAACCTCACCGCCAGAGGCAAAACCGTCTTCAACCATCAGTCAGAAGACAGATAATTCAACTAATCACTTAGATGTTTCAGAGAAAAGAGGACCCTGTTGGATAATATCAATCAGGTTTCAGTTCATGCAAACACCCTGTGGCTATGTGACACAAATCATTCACCCTAACCAAACTGAGGGTTTCCATTCGCATCAAAGGGCCAGTCAGTCTCTTCTGAAGTTCAGAGAAACCTAAAACACCATCATTAGCAGCAGTGTTACTGATGAGATGGTGACAGGAAGTGATAAATGCAGGTGTGAATGCTTCACTGAGGTTTAAGGTGATTACAAAGAATCCCAATAAAGGCCATTTGTCTGGCTAAGTTCCAAATTATGATTGAAGTCAATTTTGCAATTCAAATTGGGCAGCAAAAGTTTGCTGTTCAATTTTAAGCACTTTAAGAAGTCTTCTTGCTTTCTGGGATAACAGAATCTGGTGATTTGAAGCAACGTAGGACAAAGTTATTTACTGTCTTTCAGTAGCACTCAAATCTATATATTTCGCTAACAGAGGCGCCCCCAGAAAATGTTGATAATGGTGGCACACCAAATTGGTTCTTGTGGTAACTCTGGGAGAGTTTAGCCTGTGGCGATGCATTGCATTGCTCCTTTATTCTTTTTTATTAAAAAACAATATGCATCCAAAACACTTAACTCAAAATTGAGAAATACAAAAATTTCAGAAAATTACACTTCATTTTTTTTATTTGCCTGTTGCTGTCTTCACAAAAAACTATGGAGATATAAACTTGTTTTGAAAATGGTGAGCAGCAGAAACATAAATACATTTTTTTAAATTCTGATTATTTATTTATTTACTCATTAATTGTATAATTTTTGATTGGGTTTAACAATTATGTCTTGATTAAATAAGATGAATTTATGGTTTGAGTTAACATTAACATGATTTATTAAGAACATTGGTCTCCCCTGGGGTGGCCAACAATTTTCTAGGGGTGGCCACCCCTGGCCACCTCCTGGGGGCACCACTGTTCTCTAAGCCATTTTGGTGTAAAACCTCTTATTTGTTTTTAATAAATTTATTGCAATTTTATAACATCAGTTGTTACTTGGAACAAAAATGACTTCCTATGACTAATCTGACACCACATGTGTTAGAAATTACCTAAGGCCTGTCGTCAATGTGTGATACAGCCTGATAATGCATTATAAATCGATTTATTTCTGGCTATACTTCAATCAGAACAAGAAAACCCACTGAACTATAAATCTGAAGTAGTTTAGATCTAACTATGGTGAAAGACCACCAGGACAGCTAGATGGAGAGGCATAGATCTGGTTTTCAATGGCAATTTCCAGTGGTTTCTGTGTGGTTAGCTGATGAACAGCACACTTGGAATTATTCTCACCTGTTAAAACAAACCCAAAGTAAGTAAAAACCGATGTGGCGAAAAAAAACCAAGTCGACCTAATTACACTTGGCGTGAACAAGCTCAAAAATAGCTCTAGGAAGTAATCAAGCATGGCTTTCCCATTTGAACACAGATTTACACAGAACGTGTAACAAGAAAAACCTAGAATCTATAATGTCAAACCAAACAGCTTTTGGATCATTCTAACAGAGACACAAAAAGACGGAGAGCTTGGTTTCCAACACCAGTGAGTGACTGAGAAGGAGTGTAATGCACACAAGTCTCAACTTTATCTTGGTACGTTGTGATTTCTCACTGACAATGAATAGCTAACAGAAGAAACTGTTGTTGTAACCTCTCGCCTCAGGCAATGACTTTCTATGTGACACAGCAGCTGAATGTAACCAGCGAAACACTGCATGTTGGGATGCTGACTGGAGCTTTGTGTTGATGTTTTCATTCAGGAGCTGGTGGATGTCATCAGGTGTTTTGGGGATAATGATGTCAGTCCCCAAGGGGGAAAGGGTGAGAGAAGAACAACAAAGCAGCAGTGTCAGTTCACTTCCACCTATCTGCACACACACTCTCACACATTCTAGGTCAGCAGAGGCTTTTTAAAGATGTGATATGGTTCTCAAAGGAGTTCGAAGCTGCTAAATAGGGCTGCAAAGGCGACTGACACCATATGAGGATCTGTCTTTTTCAGGAAGTTAATGAAATATGCAGGGCTGTCAATGTGCAGGAATAAAGTGTGCATAAGGCAGGCGAGTGATTGCCAGCAACTCGTGCTGTATTGGAGGTTAAGTATTTATTTAACTTTTAAAATGTTTTTATTCCACTTGAGAGAACAGCTCTGTCACTGACCAAGTACAGCAGTTCTAAAAACTTGATCGATTTGAAGTAGCTGAAGTAAATATTGTGTTTCGATGGTTCAGTTACTGCTAACTAGCTAGCCCTGGCCCATCCTGTAGGCTGGCTTACTCCATCTGCTTCACCATGTCTCCCACGCGGCAGATGGACTCCAAACTCCCCATCTTGGACTGCAGATGATGACAGCATTATGCTATGCGAGTCTGAAAGCTACCCTAAACAGAGCTCTCAGCAGGTGGAAAACAGGTTAAATTGTCACAATGCCAAACTCACTTTAAGGCAGCAGAGCAGCATGATGACAACATATCCAGCTTTAGTCCATGACTTTGAAGTTGTGGTGCAATTGCACTAAAACAAATTTTAAATTGTGTGCACAAAAAGTTTAAATCAAATCAACAGCTTTATTGTCAAATGCACAGTAAAGAAACACGTTTCCCTGCACAATGAAATTCTTATTTTGCTGTCTGTACTGGATGTCAAAAAGTATATACATTCGACCATAAATAAATAGAAGAAGAAAATAAGCATATTTACAATAAAGATTCATAAAAATATAAAATTAGAAATATTAACTATATAGTAATATAAACTTTGCAGAATGAAGCCTATGTACATAGTTGTGCAGTAGTGCATTACATTATCTGTACAACGATTAGACTATTAATTTTTTTTTATTAACAATATTTTCCAGCATCACTGGACTAATTATTGTAATGTTACTGTAACCTCACATTTACATTTACTGTGACAACAGGTTTTCAAAGTGTGACAGTCAAAATATTTTCTTTATTGTGGACTAGGGATGTAAGAAAATATCGATATGGCAATATATTGTGATATTTTTCCTGTGATAATATATCGATATTCAAAAACCGTGTATCAAATTTTTGGACGAAATTACATGCAAACATTTGTGTATTTTTTTTTCTTTTGGTGCAATTCAAACGCCGACCGGTAGTTGGCAGAAGTGTTGCTGCCTTGACTCTGACGGAAGAAGCTCTCACTCTCCAACCATAATAGACTGTATATGGCTGACGCACGTTAGCTCACCGATGGCTGAAGAGAAGATTCATCTAGCCCCTTCAACTTTCAATTCAGTCTAAAAAAATCGCTAATATCGTCTGGCTGAATGTATCGCAATATACCGTGATATATTGTATCGTCTCCCCTGTATCGTGATACGTATCGTATTGCCAGAATTTTACCAATACACATTCCTATTGTGGACTATGGATGTAAGAAAACATTGATACACCGAAATATCACAATATGTTGTGTTATGATACTGAATCAATATTTGAAAGCAGTGCATCAATATTTTATTTACATGAAATAATTTACTGTGTCTCTTTTGTGTGGTGCAATTCAAACAAAGACTGCTAGGTGGCAGCAGTTTTTACCAACTTTATTGTGATGGAACGACATTCACGATCACACCACGTGTCTTGGAAGCGTTCGAGTTTTCCAAGTCAGTCTTTGTTGCAAAGTTGCTAATATCATCTGGCTTTTAGTAACACAATATATCATATTGTCTGCTCTGTATTGTGATATTGTATTGCCAGATTCTTGCCAATGCACACCCCTATAAAATGAGCCAAAATTAGCAAATTATTTGATCCAATTAGAGTTTGCATGTAGCCTATTTACTTTAATAAACCCCCCCACAGATCAAACCAAAATAAATGCTTTGTGTAACAGAAACATATTTTTAAGCCCTTATGTAAGCCAGTGAATCTGTGAATGCAGACCATCAGTCAGCCACCAATGCTTTTAAAGTTGACCAGAGGACAGCTCGCTGCAGGATGACAGACTCAAATGCATATGGGAGCTGGCAAGTGTCGTGGTGGAAATTCTCCAAGAACAAAACCTCGTTTGTTTGAATATTGTTGACCCAGCTTGCAATGAGGCAAAACTCCATTCCACATGATGCATTCATTGTTTTCAGGCAAACATGCACCAGGTCCATTACAGCCTCAGCTCCAGTGTAAAGCAGGCCCTCATCAGAAGCAAATGACACCTATTGCTAAATTAGGTTTGGCTAAAAGATGAGCAACACACATAGCTGGATTCCTGCAGTCAGGCTCATCAATAAAAGTTTTAAAAGTGTGAGCAGAGACAATCGTTCTGACAATGAATTTAACTCGTAGAAATGATTGGAAACATTTCACAAGGACCTGTTTTTATCCCATTTTCAACAGGTGACGAAGCAATAAAACAACTTAGTTTTTTAAAGAGTTAAACGCTGCAGGCCAACAACTACCACGGATGAAAACAAAAATCACCTGCGACTATCATGCTAGAAGACCATCCAACATTAGTGCTGTTCGCCGGGCAGTGACTCACCTCTATCCACTTCTGCGCCTCCTGAAACGCAGACTCGGCGGCTGATTCAGTCACAGGGTGATGCTGATGAGAATGTCCTATGTCTGCAGCCGGACTTGCCATTGACGGAACACTAGCTCTGCTTACAAGTATGGAAGGGTGCAGAAATATGTGCAAGCAGCCAAGAGCCGCGTTATTCCACCGGAATTATTCGACAGCCACCAGTTATCCTCTGTCTGTTGAAGGTATTTTAGCAGCAGCACCGGCGAAGCCTACGAACCAGTTGCTGCACTTCAGCGTCGCTTCTGTGGGAGTGTGTGGACCGAAAGCTAGCATCAAGTCAGACACCCTTACTAAGCAGACTTCCGGTTAGAGCACACAAAATAAAAGAAATAGGTGGACGAGGAAAAGAGTCACAGGTGTAACACAGACGCGCATCTAAACCTATACAGTCTTTGATCTAAACCGATAGCAAACCAGGGGCGTGTCCAGAGCCCCCCGGCGCCACCCCCAAAACTGAGACAGTAAAACATCTAGAACATAAACAATTAAAACATAAAATCTAAAACATATAAACTCTAAAATATCAAAAGTAAAATGATATTTTCACAGTGAAGCTCAAAAGTCTGATTGTGCAGCACAGCACTATAAGCAGCGGTCTCCGTCCATGTTGGCCCAGGAAGGAGTCAGGTGGTAGATGACAGAAGTCAGTTTTGTGCAAAAGAAAATGAGAGGCCAATAAATATCCCAGTAAGCAGGGTTCGAATTACGGGGGAGCTAAAGGGAGCCCGGCTCCCCTGAAAGGGCGACGGGCTCCCCTGGAAGCCCTCAACTTACACACCCAGGGGGAGCCCGAAAAAAGATCCAGTTCCTACATATATTACATTATTTATTTGGACTCTCAGCGTACCGGGAATTCTTTTGGGCTGAGAGGATGGAGAGCGGCAGAGCGCTGATTACTGATGCGCTCCGCCGGGCAGCTGCGTCCTGCGCACAGCCACAGTAACATTCTCAAAGTGGCGCCACCAAAAAAAAACATAATTAACACACGATCGTTCATGTTTGCTCATATTTTCTCTTTCATTTGTGCCTGACACGCTCCGCTGCTGCAGCTCCTGTGCTTCGGTGACGTGACGTCACCTCACTGGCGCGGCCGCACAGCTCACATTCCGCTATTTTTGCTAATTTCAAAAGTAACTCATTAGTTGAAAATGAAGAAGCCATGCAGCAGTTTTTCTGGAGGATTGAGAGGAGATGCAGCTAAGACACAGACAGGACAGGAAAATAGTCGCATAAAAAAACCCCAAAGTGCTTGAAAAGGAAAATGTAGGCAGATATATCCCACTACACGTTTGTAACTTTACAATAATAATAATAATTTATAAGTATGTAATATTTATTTATGTGATACAATTCAGATCACCCTCAAAACTCAGTCCCACACCCAGGGCCGTTTCTAGGCATTTCAAGGACCAAGGCGCCCCCCCACCCCCGTCTAAGTGGGCTCCCCCGGAAGCCTCTGTGTAATTCGCACCCTGCCAGTAAGTAAAATTAAAGCGGCTGTCCGGAGTATTTCTTTTATCTGATGGCACCATCTAGTGGCTGACAAGCGTATCCGTTTTTTTAAAATGGCGACTGCACGTTTCTTGTTTATGAATGTGCTTCTGTAGTTGACAAACAGAGCTAAAACATGTTGTATTACAAGTATTATTCTCATGTCATGTTGTGTTTTTATATATTTATATTTTAAAGACTTATTTGTTCGTGAAAAGTTCATCAACACTGCATCAGCCGAGGTACTTCCTTAAATTTGAAGCACATAAGCGGTAGTCTAACGCTATTGGTTAGTTCTGGTCGGCGCTCAGTTTCCTATTGCACGGAGCTCTACAGGGCAGGGGTCGGGGTTAGCAAAACAAAAAAAGACACATTGCTTACATTATATCACACTACATGATAAGACAATCACTGTTACAGATTTCTGAAAAATCATACATAATTCCTGAAAGGGGAAATCTCCGGATTGCTGCTTTAAGTAAACTTTGGTGAAATTAGAATATTACCAGTACTGGGTGCAGCAGCTATAATAGATGTGGTTGCAGGTGAATGCTTCATGCCATGTGGACTGCATTTATTCTCTTGAATTTTGTGAATTTTTATGGTGGATAATGAGGCAGTTAGTTATTTTTGCTTTATTTTAACTTTCAAAAATCACAGCGGCTGCATCGCCACAAACAGTCTGGGGAAAAACATGTATGAATTTATGCATTTATTCATGGCAAAATGTCATAGATAATTATTATTAAAAGTGCACCATTGGTGCATATATTCATGGAGAGAGTCGCACGAGCTCATCAGTAAATGTATAACTGTATAAAAGTTATTAGTATGGGCTTTTATTTTGGTGGCAACAAACTTCCGGTAAGTGTCTAGCTGCTCTTCGGGACTCTCGCCGCAGTATGATCTGCTCTGATGGCCCAAAATATACCGAGAAGCGCTGTTTCAAAGGCAGCCAAGGAGGGCAGCAGCACGCTGGGGATCTCACACCCACTTTCACTATATGGGACAGATGAAACTGAAGGGAGCTCATAAATGTTTGAGTCTAACCCTGATGCAACTTTAGTGTTCAGTTTACTAACTATTCATTATTGGCCGATTTGATTAGGTTAATTGGTAAACTTGTGTATTTGTTTTGTTTTTGTTAAAAAAAAAAAGATTATTATTATTATTATTATTATTATTATTATTCAGTAATTCTGAGTCTACTTTACTTAAAGAATAATGAGATATTTTTTTAGGACAGGCAGTTGGCTGCAACTGTTATTTAAAACTTTAAAAAGGAACCCATACATTAAAAAACATATTATTATTATTATTATTATTATTATTATTATTATTATTATTATTATTATTATTATTATTATTATTATTATTATTATTATTATCTGAACACAGCAATAAATCTGAAAATTTTGAAAATGCTTTTGTCTCTTTCATCTTATATACAGTATGCACGAGGTAGTGGTGATAGCAGTTCAGACTTTTCAAGGCCTAAAGAAAGAACACTCCCTCTTGCCATAAATCTCATAAAATTTGTTGAGTCTCTGCTGACATCTTGTGGGAAAATGAAGCAGTACAGAAACATGCAATTACCTATTTTCTGCTTCTTGGGCTTCTGTTTTTCCAAAACTGTCAAGCAATGACTCATTTCCTTCTTTATATTGTCCATACCTTCTCTGTGAGAAGTAAAACTGGAGTTTAGCTATGAGTGGACCATGACTACATTATGCTGTACACCAGAGGCATAGCAAGAATGCTGAACAATCCTGGCCCAATCCAGAAATATATTACCAAACCTAATACAAAATGTAGATAATTAAGACTGATCAATGAGGTATAAATCAAAAGTCATTCTGCTGTTTTTTTAATGTGACTACTGACTAGTTTCTGAGTTTTATGCTTAAGACAAAGGTAACACTTGAACTGTTTAAGCTAATACATCTTTATGAGTCCAATTGTTTGTGAAATTATATTTTCTCATCAATGCCGTAACACCACGTTTGTTTTGTTTTGTTTTGTGGGGTGTTGGATGATCTGGTGAGGTATCTGCCTGCTAAAGGTTTTAGAGCTGGACAGGAGATGGAGATCAGTCTGCTGCCCCCTGGTGGCAGACTGATCTCTGTACAACTAGGTCAAATCAAGTCATTCATTTTTTTGAACCTGATCAAATAAATCAAAGAGTGGTTCAGTCTGGTTCATATGAACCACAGTCATCAGCAGCACCTTCCAGACCTGCTGACCCTGGGAAGTAAAGACCTCCTCTGTCCATCTGAGTGTTTCGTCCTGCTAACCAGAAGGCCCAGCGTGCTGATGAAGAGGAGCAAAATGTTTCAGCAAAAAAACCTGACAGAAAGTTCTTAAAGAAAAAAGTATAATGTTACACCATGAAAGCAAAAATTAGTTACAATGTCTCTGATTTATTTTCTTACAAATAGAATATAATTTTTTGTTGACAAAACAAGTCACTTGCAACTTTATAAACAGCAGCATTTATTTTTAGATCACCACAGCTTGCTTAATAAAAAATTAAAACGGACATTATTGTTGGAATTAATTTGTAACAAAACAAGAACAAATATATTACAGTCTAATTTTTTCATTTGTCATTTTTTCTCCCTCAAATGAGAATTAAGCATTAAGAAGGTATTTGAATTCTGGAAACTCTAAAGTGCTTTCACAATCATCTGACCTCACTAAAGTAATAATAATAATAAAAAAATAAATAATAAGGTGTGTGGAGCACATATGAACCACTTGATGGCGCTATTAGGTTTCAAATGAATGAGCAACCATTGATACTGGTTTTAATGGCAAACTTTGAAAGCCACATGTTTCCCACCTGAACAAAAACAATCTTTCATGAACTTTCATGAGGTCCTCCACACCTCAAGGAAAGAAAAGCTGTGCGGATATATTTCTAAACATATTTTACTACAAACTGAAAATATCACACTTGGGTTTATGTTTTGAGTGCAGCATTTTGTTGACCGTTTAGATGGTTTTGAGCACATTCTCATGAGTCAAAAGACTTTTAATAAGTTTAAATTACTCTAATGTCTACAAGGTTCACCAGTGTCCTCTCAGTATAATTATCTGACGTTTCGGCGAGGTTTAAAAGTCATTACGAGGTTGAAAATACTTCAATCCTCAGTTTAAATAATAATATTTGGGTAATGCCAGTTTAATTCAAAACATTTTTTCAGTCACCTCAAGGAGGCACTTGACTCTACAACAGCAAGACAAACGTGGGCACATTTTGTAAGCTTCCTGCTTTCTACTAGCAGGTGGTTAAGCAGGTGAGAATACTATTAAATATCATTTATATGATACACTGAGGAGTGGCAAACACTTTTAACTCTAACTGTGAAGATCTCCACAGAGTGAAGCGGGTAACGAGACATGCTTCATAATATTTGCACTGATTCAGACTTTGGGGGAGAAAACAAAGATTTTGATGAAATTCTTCAAAATGAGTTTCTTAGGCCTTGTCCACACGTAGCTGTTTTTTTAAAAAACGATTATCCGCCCTCCCCCCAAAAAAAGCGTCCACACCACCTCGTTTTTACAAAAAACTCCATCCACATGACACGTAACCGCATAAGTGCATTGTTGAGCACATTCATAGGCATGCCAGACCTGTAGGTGGCAGTAGTTCCCCAGAATCCTATCCATTTCATCTTCCTGCTCAACTTCAACAAAACATAAGGTGGTAGAATTGCTCTTAAATGTAGTTTTGGAGTATAAAGTCACCAAAACACAAGAGAATGTCGAGCTCTGAAGGCATCCATGTTGTAGTGTAACACAGGTCACACATGGGCCGTCAGCATTTTTGTCACAGACAGTGACTTTGTGAAACCTAAAACTCCGGTTATTTCTGTCCACACAGAAACGCTTAAAACAGAGAAAACGCAAATCTTCACTTTGGCCGAAGTTTTTAAAAAACATTGGTTTTCGTTGCGTAAATCTGCGTTTTTGGGTGGGTGACAGGCCGAATCGTAGAAAAATATCTTAGTTTTGGGAGATACCCGGCTACGTGTGGACAGGGCCTAGATTGTCAATAATGTCAAAGTATGAATTAACACTATTGACAGATTAATTTGGTATTTTCATTGAGCAGAATGTTGAGACATCCAATAACTGATTGCATCATTCAGGCCAGCCCATTAGATTATTAATAAATACCTGAAGTCATGTTTTAGTGAACAGAGACCAGAGGACAGTTTAAGGGTCAAAGTTCATGAGACTCACAGGCTCATGGAAGAAGCTGTTCCTTGTTTGGTCTTTGAGGCAGCTCCGTCTTCTGTCTGAAGCAATGACAGTGAGTAGTTCATGAACTGGATGGGTGGGGTCTGCTTGCAGATGAAGCAAAATAAGGAAAAGTGCATGCATACTCAATTTTTATTTTCTGTTTTTTAACCATCTTTTAAGCAGAAAAACAAACTAATTTTCATTAACACTACTTTTATTGTCCTAGGTGCTTGAAAATTAGCTTTAA
The DNA here is from genome assembly GCA_006937985.1 of Aphyosemion australe. NCBI lineage: Eukaryota > Metazoa > Chordata > Actinopteri > Cyprinodontiformes > Nothobranchiidae > Aphyosemion > Aphyosemion australe. The sequence goes on from SSNS01000368.1 coordinate 467,973, forward strand.
GAGTTCCAAATTGGTGGACAAATAGATAATGGCTTGTTTATAAAAGCAGGCTTTCAGAGACACTGACAGCACTGTAATCATGTTTGCACCAAGTGATTGCTCATTAGCCTCCACCACCATCTCAGCCTCACAGTCTCCTAACTTTCCATAAACTAAGTCTTCCAGCCAAGCTGTGGTGAATTTCTCAGCTGTCAGAAGTGATTTAACGTTTCCTCACCCTCAGAGTATTGTTCATGTACACATGGCTGTACACCCAGATGTAAACAGCATGCCCATGCAACCACCCCACCCCTCCTCCTAAAAACTGAATGGCTTCAATTTTCTGGGTTTTTCTTCGGCAGGCGATGAACTGCAGTCTGTTCAGTGGAGGCTGGATATGGATGTAAACACAGCTTTCAATTACAATAATAAATCAAAGCCCTTAAAGAGTTATGCTCTGCTACCCTCGGGCTCTCCACACAAAGGCTCGGCCTTCTCACCCCACACAACACTGCCAGGAACTTCTGGCCAGCTATTCATGGGAATAAATTCTCAGCCAAGACAGAAACAACTCCTTCAGAGGCAATGGGAGTTATGCAGAGGACATTATGCTCGTCTTTTGTATCGTGCTTACTGTTGTATGCAGCTAATGATTCTGCTTCTAAAGCAGAACTTAAAGGGGGATATATTATGTGAAACTCAGCTTGTGCATTCTTTTGAGCTGCTGTAAAGGTCTCTATTACCTTTATAAACACTTCAAATGTGAAAAAAACGACCATCCGTTTTCTGTCAGTGTTTGGTTTTAGGAAATATTTGCCTGAAACAAGTTGTTTTCAAAAGTCCCCGTTTGTGACTTCACAAAATTAGACTAGAATCACCTCCTACGTGCAAGAGAGAACTGCTGCTGGAGGAGCTTCTCAGCTTACAGCAGCCTGAGTGGGGGAGGGGTGGGCGTGGCCAGCTTCAGCTTGTTTTCTTAAAGTGACAGAGTCCTGAAATGGCTCATTCTGGAAGGTACTGAAAATGTCATGAAAAAAATAGCTGAAATTGCTTCATGTGAGAAGGATTTAGACTCTGACCGATGTAGCAGACCCTCACAATACGTTTGGGCCTGCCAGCTCTGAAACCTAATCCTCCCCCACCATCAGAGCCAACTCGCCTCCAGGTATTGGTCAGTTGACAGCTTCGCCCCTCTTCACTAAGATGGGGGACAAAAAGTACTCTCACCCCTGCTTGGCACCTCTCAGTGGGAGTAACTCCAGAGTGGTAGAGTGTCCAACTGCTCTCAAGGAAACTGGTTCCAGAGCCAGAGCCATGCGTCGAAGTGAGTCCGACTATATCTAGTCAGACCCTCTTAACCTCACACACCAACTCAGGCTCTTTCCCCACCAGAGAGGTGACATTCCACGTATCAAGAGTCAGCTTCTGTAGCCGAGGATCAGACTGCCAAGGTCCCCAACTTCAGCTACCACCCGTCTCACACTGCACCTGGCCCCTATGGCCACTTCCATAAGTGGTGAGCCCATGGGAAGAGGGACCTACATCTCCTCTTTGGACTGTGCCTGGCTTGGCTCCATGGGTGAAAGCCCAGCCTCTAGGAATCCGAGCAAGAGAACACTGCATTTATTGTGATAATCATAAGGGGTCTTTGGGCTGCACATTGTCTGATCCCTCACCTAAGACCTGGTTGCCATGGTGACCTTACCAGAGGCATAAAGGCCCAGACAACGTAGCTCCTAGGATCATTGGGTCACTCAAACCCCTCCTCCATGATAAGGTGGCAGTCCAGGGAGAGGCATAGGTAAAGTCATAATATGTCTTCTTTCTCTTCATCAGAGCAAGATGGTGATTATGTATGTTTTTTTTACTGCATGGCTGTTACTGATGCTAAGTTTTAGTCCTGTGATCTATTTAGAAAAGATCATTTGGGTGAAAACACATCTGTTCAGATATGTTCCAACTATCAAAGAATCATGCGGGTAAATACAGAGGTCATTTTCCATTACAACAGCACCGACACCTCGTGATCATGTAATCTTTTATTTTTAATGTCTGTGTTATAATAACAGAAATCACAGTGTGTTCATCATTTTTCATTTAAATTAAAACATCAGAGATGGGAAAAAGTAAATGAAATCTAAAAATCTAACCACAAAGCTTTTGTTTACCAGTGGGTGTAAACAATATCCATTTCTAAAATGCTTTATACTCTGCATATCTTCAGCCTGAACCACAATAACCATCTGTCCAGATTATAATTGTACAACTTTTTCTTCTTCTTTTTTTAATCAGCATGTCCTACAGTTGCTTGTAAAACAGTTTACAAACCAATCTTTCTTTTTTTACTTCAGCCTGTTTTTGGTGTCAGTCAGCGAGAATACAAAGCTTCACCCCTGTGCCTGGTTCACCAGCTGGTGCAAAAAGAAAAAAAACCTCCTGGTGTCTTCTCCAGAGACCAGAGGAGTTCTATATTTAGTACGCTGCAATAACCTGTGATCTAACCCTGTACCAAACCACCAGAAATGCTTCTGTGTTGTCGAACAACTCTTTGTTCACGTGTTTGATTTCTGCCACTTGATTTCTTTATTCTTGCTTCCATGTGAACCTAAAATATTGATGTTTTTTATTATAAAGGGCTTAATATTTATCAAAACCCTCTCATCATCCCTATGTTTAAATCATTAGAAGCCAACTTCTGGCCACCAAGCATGCAAATGTGCACACTTAAGGCACTTCATTAAAACACAAAGACTGTTTTCTGTGAAATTCATCTCTGAGAAATTTTCTCAGTGAAGGCTTTATAAAATGAGGGTTCATCTAAGCCACAGTCAGATTCAAAGAATCAGCGTGACCTCTTCTGTGAGTGATGGAAAAATGAAATCACTGAAGTCCTCTCTTTATCTATGATGGGATCAGAGAGGGAGAAGAGATCCTACCACCCTTGTTTGACCCAGGATTCAACCTACACACAAACAGAGCACACATATGAATAAGCAGACCCCCTCCCAAAAAAAAACCTGCAGTGAGATGGAAAATTGAGAGAAAATAGACCTCCCACCATGTGGTGTCTTAAGAGAGCTGAAGCTTCTCAGAATGTACTCTCCCTGCACCGTGCTGAAGAGACCTCCTACGCAGGAGAGTTTTATTCTCAAAGAGAAGCAAAATGTGAACCGTCATTGACATCTTATAATTCACACACAAAGAGACCTGACATTGTTTACGTCTTCTTGTCTCTGAAACGTTCAGCAACATGGTATTTTGTCTTCATCAGAAATGCTGGTATTTACAGCTCATTTCAATTCTTTTTTATCCAACAGAACAGAAAATAGCTGGCAGCATCTTTGCAGCAATGTTGGACGAAGGTTTCCAGGGTAGCAATTTGCTGCTGATGTTGAAAAATCAATTTTAAGGTATTTTGCAGACAAGACAATCAGATTCCCCAGATGAAGCAGGCAGCATGGTGGAGGAGTTGGTATCACTGTTGCCTGAGAGTGAGAAAGTTGCAGGTTCAAATCCCAGCTGTGGACTTTCTGAGCAGAGTTAATATGTTCTATGCACGTGAGGATTGTCTTTGCAAAGTCTTCCCACAAACCAAAAATGTGCACTTTTCCTAGGTGTGTTTATTAGTTTGTCTCTGCATGTCCCTGTGATGGACTGGCAACCTGTCCAGGATGTCCCCCGCCTCTGGCCTGGTGACCCTAATGAGGAAAAGTGGTTCAGAAAATGTGAGTATCATGAAACAAATAAAAACGTCCAAAAAACAAACAATAAAGATAAAGATAAATTAATATTAAAGAGCAAGTCACCCCCAAATCGACTTTTGTTTGCTGATTACTGTAAAAAAGAAGAAACATTTTTTTATATAGCACCTCTCAAGATTAAAATCACAAAGCACTTCACAAGAACAAAAATGTTAAAAAAGAATAAAAAAATTATATTGTCATAAAAAATTTGGAAAAACAGAAAAATGCGAAAGAAGAATAAAAAAATGAATAAGAAAAGGTAATCAAGGGATCCCGAGAAAGACAGAATTGGCAGAAACAGCAGCATGAAGAGAAGGTAGTGATAAAGAATCAACAGAAGATCACTCCCAACGCCAGCCTGAACAGGTGAGTCTTCAGCTGCTTTTTAAAGGAGACCACTGAGTCCACTGATCTCAGGCTCAGGGGGAGAGAGTTCCAGAGTCTGGGGGCCACAGCAGCAAATGATCTGTCACCTTTGGTCTTTAGGGGAGATTTTGCTCAGACAAGTGAAAAGCGAGTCTAAGCGTGAGGAGATGAAGGTGTGGATAATGATCTCAAGTTCAGAGCATGACAAAATGGGACTCAGCTTAGCAATGTTCCTGAGATGGAAGAAGGAAGAGCGACCAAGAGAAGTGACATGAGAATCCAGAGTGAGAGCTGGATGAGTGTCTAATAGTGTTGTAAAAATGTGTATTCATTATTTTGGCATTTTAGTGCATCTTATCTAAAATATTTAATATTCTGCCTAAAATGTTCAGTTCGGCGCCCTCTTCAGGTTAAAATTCTGCTCTACATTTGAATTTGAATCAGCCATCGCTACTGGCTGAGTGGTGATTTGTGTACTGCCACTGCTGCTGTGGGGTAAAACGCAGCCGAGTCTCTGCAACGCCTCTGTAGCAAGTTGGAGTTGGAATAGCAAGTGAGTATTTACACCTTTTAACAGCCTGCAGGCTCGGTACCAGTGGCCTCTGGTGCTCATCAACTCATAAGCCACCGGTTGGAAACAATACGGCTCAGGGCCAGTTGCCTCCTACAAAAAACCTTCCTCACTTTCTTTTGGGGGAAGAAGGTGGAGAGAAATCCTCCACCTCAAATGACTGCTCTGAGGCAAAGTAGCTAGCATCGCCATCGGTCTCATTGTATGTGTCACTGCTGCAGTGCCTCCCTCTCAGTCCCCCAGGCAACGCCTCCTTTTTCCAAACAGGATATGTGGGTGGAGTAAGACTCTGGAAGGGGGGTGACTTGCTCTTTAAAATAGTAATAAACTACCATTTGAGATCATAATTCCTAGAATGAATAGAAAAAGAAATGAGTTGGACAGCTGAAAGCCAATCATCAATTGAAAGTAAAAGTCACAATAACTAATACGGACATTCTTTACGTTAAAGCATAGTGTCAAAATTAAAATTAGCAAAGTACAGGTGGAATTTTAAAATCCTATGACTCCTTCCTTCTAACTAAGGAGATCATGTCTAAACTTCAGCATATTGTCTTGGTCATGAGAATAGTTTTGGTAAATGGCCTGCATTTATATAGAACCTTCAAGGGTTTTACAACCCCTCAAGGCCCTTTACAACACATTCACTTATGCACACACACATTCACACGCTGGTGGTGATGAGCTGATTTGTAGCCACAGCTGCCCTGGGGCACACTGACAGAGTCAAGGGTGCTGCACTGGCACCACTGGTGCGTCCGACCACCACCAGCAGGCAAAGAGGGTAAAGTGTCTTGCCCAAGGACACGACTGCAACAGACTGAGTGGGGTTCAAACCTACAACCCTCTCATTTAGCTTTGGTTCAAAAATAGTAAATAGAAAAAAAAATCTTGTAAAAGTTATTTTTGCTCATTTAATATACTTAAAAAACTTAAAAAGTCAAACAAATTTAGGTGTGAATACAAAAAAGGAATTAATCAACATTGATGTGTGAATAAAATAGCTAGTAAGGAATTCCTACTAGAGGTGGAACAAGTCCAGTTAGTTTGGCACAACATCTTATTATGTGTGACCTTTGATGTATTATTCAAACCAAAATAGGCTGTGTGCTTACACTCAGTGTGTGAGTTTATGTGCATGCAGCTGAGTGTAGAGACTGAACCTAAATGTTTTATTAATAGATCAATTGTGTTTCAGCATCATCAACCTTTTAAAGTCCACTAAAGGCTTATTGATTCCAGCACAAAGTACACCCAAAAAGGTGTGTTGGTGAAATGTGAGCTCATTGATCACTATGTTACCTCAGAAATAAGATGAATAGCTACTGAAAAGTTTGGATTGTTTGGCTAAAACACATAGCGCTTTTCTTTTTGTGTTTGCAGGGAAATTATTGTTAATAAAAACAAGACAAATTTTCAGATTGAATAAAAAGAAGTGAAAACAGGTCAGTGAGAAATCAATGGAAATATGATTAATATGAAATAAACATAATCACTTTTAATACATTTTCCTATTCTTCTTTATATTAGTTTACATTGTATTCTGTTAGTCTGTCTTTGACGATTAGCGGTAAACCATTTATAACTGCAACCAGTTAAAAATTTGGTAACACTTTACAATAAGGCTCCCTTTATTAACGTTAATTAGTGCATTATTAACTTTTAATAAACAAAGGATCCCTATATTAACATTCCTGATATTGTTGACTATTAAGTGTCCTTAAAGGGACACTAGTCAGTTTTGGCTTGTTTTTAGCACCCCCTAGTGTTCGGTGGCGAAACGAAAGTAAAACTTATCTCCTCGCTGTGCGTTTGTCTTTTTATCACCTTAATCTAACTGCTGAAATGTCTCCCCAGTCATCATTAGTTTCTACGGGAGTGTTTCATCACTAAATTAAACAAATCAGCTGTGTTCATGATCTAAAACATGCAGGAAACGTGCTGGAACCAGACTGCAGATCCAGGTATGTCAAGCTCAATTTTTTCCAAGTCCCAGCAGACCGAACCGGCGACTGTGAAGTTGCAAGTGGAATATTCTGGCCACGGGGGCGACAGGGGCTGGGTGGCCGTTCATTCACCATGTAAAGGGTCGTTTTAGCACATTCTGGCTCAAGAAAATGATTTAAAAATATTATAAAGATGCAAAGTGTCCCTTTAAGGTTAGGACAAAGGGCAGCGGGGGGTCTGCTTAGTAATGCATTACTTAATCATAACATTAATATTAGGCAGTTTTCAATACTTTATTTAATTGTTTATTAATGCTTAATAATGCACTAAGTAAAGGGACTTTATTGTAAAGTGTTACCAAACATTCTACTGTAAATGGTGTAATTTGCAGCACCACCAACTAATAATATACAATAATGTAAAATGATTAACATTTTTTGGCACATCACACAGCCCTAACTTGAACTTTTGCATGCAAATATAAATAATATACAGCACAAGAAGCAGTCGCAGAAGCAGCAGGTAATTGAACTCATGGTACTCCAGAATGGAAAATAAGTTTTCAATAGTACTTCTGGGTGGCTGTTTGGTTATTAGCATATATTTTATCTCTGTTATTTATTTATATGCTACTTATGGTTCTATCTATCTGTCCGTCCGTCCCTCCGTCCCTCCGTCCATCCATCATCTTATTAAAAAGGGAATTCAAAAGGTGGTAGATGTAAGATGTGGATCAGGATGTTTTACTAAAAAAATGTCAGTTCTGAATAATATTTGTTGAAAATTTGAGACAAATCACAGCTAGTTTTTTTTTTTTTTTTCCGGTTTAAAAAACTGATTCCCTTTGATCTGTTTTTTGTCCAAACCAAAGAAACTGATGAAAAGTGAAAACATTTGTATTGCGTGACTAAAAATCAGTGGAAGTTGTTTTGATGGGTCTTTTAATAGGTGGGTCTTCTTAGTAACTGTGTGAGAAGAACTGTGAATTCAAGAGCGTGCCGTTACTAAATAAAGAAAAATTTGATTTCACCCAATGTGGCACATGGCAAAAAAATATCTACAAATAAAGCCACAGATGTTCCATTGTGCCGCCAAAACAACGGCCCATAATGACCTTCTTTCAAAACTGAGAGTAATTCCAGCAAACTGCCATCAGTGGAGCAGAAACAGCTATGGTCTCGCTGAGTTTATTTCCCATGAGTCCATTACTGCTGAAGCTAAATATATATATATATATATATATATATATATATATATATATATATATATATATATATATATATATATATATATATATATATAATATATGTATAATGTATATATATATTAGACCTTGGAGCAGGAGTACCATGTGATCAAGCCCAGTCTCACAAGATCTGGTAGGCACGATATGAAATTTAAATTCTATTATTCTTTCATTTCTGATCAGCACACTGGAATTGAGGCAATCTCTATGAAATCCCCGCTGGCATGAACTCACTTCCATGGCCCCTGGAGTTTTTCACCCTGTCCAGCAGCTTTACTGAAGTATCATTTCTGTTGAGATTCCCATTAATTCTCCTGCTAATGACTGCTGTGAACATCTAAGCGAATGCATTGCCACAGTCTCTTTCATTTTACCTGAGAACAAGTGTCTGCTTACTCCCTTGTGTGGACCCCCCCCCCCCCCCCCCCCCCCCCCCCCCCCCCCCCCCCCCCCCCCACACACACACACACACACTTTATAAGGCCACAGGAGAAAAGGAAGCAACATTTCTTTTCATCCAAATGCACTTTTCATTAGAAACAGAATGAGTTCAGGTCCCAACAGCAGCACAGATGATCAAATCACAAAACAACGGAGAGTCTGGCTCTGCTCCAGGTCTTTGTAAGTTCAGGGGTGGTGGACATGCATGTTTGTGCTTAGGGTGCCTGGATCTGAGCTCTGAGTCAAAAAAACAAATCAGTTCTGATGCATTAAGTATATTACCGTGAAATGTAATCTGCAGCAAAGCAGTAAAGGCTTTAAAATGTCACATTTCATGAATTTGCTCTTGATTCTTCAAGCTGCAACATGTTCTATAAGCTTTCATATGAATCTATACATTTAACCTAATAAGGCTCAGTTCAAAGGTAGTAAAATATAGAAAACAACAAGGTTTAGTTTCACACAAATGGATATGATGAAGGAGTTCTGGACTGTTTGTTAGTTTCTAACAACACATTGCAAATCAAATGCTGCGGTTATGGGATAAATCTGACCATAATCACATCCTGCTCTTACAAAAAAAGAAAAATGGACAAAATGAGCCTGACTTTCTAACACCACGAATAAGTGTCAGAGGCATATTATGTAGAAAAATTGCCTGCTAGTATCACACAAAGTAAAAGCGCCTCCTTCAGCGGTGTGATTACTAAAATGACACGTCCTGCTTCTGCTGGCGTGAAAGAAGATTTATTACGTTGTAAGAGAATAAAAAAGGAGACCTATCATTACATTTCTAGTAATGCGTGCCTCCTAAAAGCATAAAGTAATGGTAAGAGATAGGAGTAACCTCCTTAAAATCCAATATGTTACAGTTCTGGGCATGATGTAAACAAAAGTTCTCACAGCTCTTACAATGAGGCAGATGCAATCTCAGATGAACATAAGACACATCACACAGTTTAGACAGACATTTTTTCAGAGATCAATCTAGAAGACTGCTGCTGCCGACAGGAAGCACTTTTTTTAATTGATCTGCTCACCGGACATTTTAAAGATGCTTTACAAAGTCGAGGTAAGCTAAATTCTTAATATTGTAACATTCGTGCAGCAATGAAATCACCAGACAGAATGACAATTTGCTCTTAACAGTGGTTTATTAAAGTAGTCCAACAAACAGCTGGGAAAATGCTGCAGCTCCCTGTTATACTTATTCAGTCACAACCAACTTAAAGGAACAGTAACGCTCTAAAATCATAAAATTCTCTTGGTTTATTACATTTTTCTGAGCAGACTGTCATTGATTTTATTTATTTATTTATTATTTCAACAGATTATTGTTACAATACACATATGTATGCTATGTAAATATCAGAGGTCACTACAAAACCCACTGTTAGATATAAATCTGAAGCACATGAGGACATTGTCCTGCGTGGCTAAAAAAGGTCTCGTGAGACACACCCACATCTGCCTGTTTGACAGGCGTTGCTCAAATATTTTCATGAACACTATAAGTATTATTATTATTGTTATTAAAAGACAATACCATTATCAAAATGTACTTAAAATAGTACTGCATTTTTTGGTCTGTCCAATCTTTGCCAGGGATACAGTATATACTGCCTGGTCAAAAAAACATCACCACCTGGATTTAACTAAGCAAATAGGTATGATCCTCCTATTGGATAATTGCTGCATGGGCGATTATCTTTCAGCTGGAAACAAGTTATTTAACCCCAACTGGTGCAATGAGTTGCTTCTCATTTCTTCAACAACCATGTGGAAAGACACATCTGGTGGTTGTGGAAAAGATGTTAGTCTGTTTGAGAAGGGTCACATCATTGGCATGCATCAAGCAGAGAAAACATCTAAGGAGATTGCAGAAACGACTAAACCTGGGTTCAGAACTGTCCAACGCATTATTAAAAACTGGTGTGATGAGTCCAGATGGACCCTGTTCCAGAGTGATGGGTGCATCAGGGTAAGAAGAGAGGCAGATGAAGTGATGCACCCATCATGCCTAGTGCCTACTGTACAAGCCTGTGGGGGCAGTGCTATGATCTGGGGTTGCTGCAGTTGGTCAGGTCTAGGTTCAGCAACAGGATGTGCTCCAAGAATGAGGTCAGCTGACTACCTGAATATACTGAATGACCAGGTTACTCCATCAATGGATGTGTTCTTCCCTGATGGCACGGCCATATTCCAAGATGACAATGCCAGGATTACCAGAGAAAAATGCCATTTGAAGTTGCAGACAACAAAAGATGTTTAGACATCGAAAATGGCGATTGGTGTTTAGTGCTCTCCCGTTTCCTCTGGCAATGTGGGTTCCAGTTCCAACAGACGTGGCCCAGGAATGATAGCCGACGGGAGGGGTGAGTGTTCCATAAATGTGTTTAAGTTTAAAAGCTTGCTTGTTTTGTAGATTTGCTAATGCAGCTTTAATATTACAATTTATACCAAAAAACCTTCTATTTTTTTACTCTGTACAAGAACAACATAATTGATAACCAGCTCCAGTAAAGTTTTCTTCTATAAAAACATCCTGTCTTGTCAGAAAGAAGTTGAAGCTCTTTTGTTTGTTGAAAAAATATTCTGTTCTGTTGCTGAGCTGTCTGTTTTTCTTCTTCTTGTAGTTTATATGAAACACACATTCAACCCAAACAAAGCACCATAAGCTTTGTTCTTTTCTCCCATAAAGCATTTCATAAGAAAAATGCTTTGTCTTCCTTTATGAAAAGTCAGACCTGTCAAAGTCTGTTTCAAACTGAATATGTTTGCTTCTGCTTTCTCCATCCTCTGTCTCCAAAAGGTAAAAGGTCATAGTGCTGCTATATCTCAGGATTGTTTTTAATCTATTGGATGTAAACAGAAAAAAACTACCAAAGGCTTTACAGTTTGAAATAATACTGTGATGCTTTTTAGGTACATTGCAAATACATCTAAATGCTTTCTAAATTGTTGCTTGATATTTACTTTGAATTTAAAAGATAATTCACTTTATTAAACATGTTGGTTTTTATGCAAGGTTCACTAGCGTAATTACAGCTCATGTAGGGTTCAAATCTAAAGATTTCTATAATCCAAAGTTGTGGAAGATGCCAGGACACTCCAATTAAGATCTGGTAATAAGCAACACTGAGACTGACACAATAAAGTCATTAATGAGCCTTTTTGATTTATGATAGTGACCCTTGTAAATGCAGAGGTCATGTGCAGGCTCAAGTATTTAGCTATGTCTTTTCCTCCAGTGAAGAGGGGGGTTGGGATGTGTAGTCTGTGTATGATTATAAAATAGCTTGCTTTTAACCTTAGGTTTGCTAGGTGTCAAAGATGGATTTCTATTTTATTGTCCATGAATGAACAGTGACGGTATTATTCTAGTCTATTAACCTATTCTCCCTCTAATATCAAGCCCATCTCTTTTTGTCTTCCCCACATTGATGCTTACACCAATCAGCAAGCTGCTATGCCTCCTCTGCCACTTACTAATTGTTGGAGATTAAACCAATAGCAGCAGTGTCATCTGCAAACTATTCAATACAATTACCAGGGTTGCTTCACAGAGAATAAAATGTGACTAGTGTGAGCAGGAGGGGACACATCCTTGATGATGCTGAGTACTGCACAAATGGACAAAAGTAAAACAATATGGATATTTATCAGGAAGTCCAAAACCCAGTCGCATACCAGTTTTAGATTTTCCAACAGCAGCATCAGCAGTATCATTGTGTAGATAAGAAATCCATAAAGAGCAATCAGATATTTATGAGTCCCAAGTGGGTGGATCTTGGATTGTCTTTATTTTCTGCTGTGTATCACTTTCAGTGTTTGCAGTTAGATAATTAAATAGCTTGGTGTCTGTCATCAAGTCCTGATTTGGGGATCTTCCTCCCCACACAAGTTTATTATATTACCTAATCGAATATTGTTTTAATGTAAATTGGGAAAAAAACATCTGCATAAAAATAAACAAAGAAAACAAAAGGTAGCCTGGCAAGTCATCTTATGCAAATACACGAACCATTGAAATAGCTCACTCATAGGGGCGAAATCTATGGTTGTCTCTGCACACAATTGGCCAGCGCCCAGACCAATCAGAGCAATGAACAACGCTACAGAAATCAGTCAACAGGGCCATACACTATTGAAGAAGAAGCAAATACATCCTTTTTGAAATAAATGACTTAAGTTCCTTCATTTGCTCATGTCTTAAAGAAAAGCCCAAGTCTAAGTAATCCAAAGTTGATGCCAAAGCTGTTTGAAACGAGCACCTTTCCTGAGCCGACGCCATATTTGTAGTTTTTCCTCCATCACAGCTGTAGTGTTAAGCCTGCCCAACAGAGCAGTGAGATTGGCCAGACACAAAACTGTTCGGCTCAATGGTAGACCAGCTGAGGCTACAATGGAGCATGGCTAGACAGATCTGCAGAGCTAAATCTTGTTGCTACTATACGGTAGATCTAGATCCCTGGGCTACCAATAAGGGTCATTGTTTGTTTCTGCTACTCAAGTAATTCAGCATGGGTGTAGCATTTAGTGATCTCTTCAATAATTTGACCCATCAATGAGAAATGTATCTGCAATAGATTGAAATGACATTTTTTTATTATTATTTTAAAAATCTAAAAACAACACAAATGCAACTGATGAACCAAAAAATGCAACACGAATAACAACACACCTTATACACATCTATGTTAAAGATGCTGTCTATGGCTGATCCATATAAAACAGATTTTACTGAAACATTCACCCTGACCTTTCAGCAGAGGTTATTGTCATAAATGTGTTTTCCTGCACTGACTTGTAAAATTTCCTTTATAAAAAAAACCACACTTTTTTTCTATAACTCCCAAATGAAAACTGTGTGTTGTTTAAAAGACTGTAGCCACTGTTCATTGTACAGCAGCTTGTTTATTATTCAAACAACAATTAGAACAACACTGCAGGCCGCCTTCATGAGTAAATTGGAGGGCTTGACCTTGTTTTTTTTATACTTTTTGCATTCATACACATTATCATATGTTATGAAGCTGTTCTCGTCAAACACAGGCGCCATTAAAATACGTGGATGCTACACGAGGACAGGATCTACTCTAATTAGACCAATCTGCATGCTTGCTGGATGTTTTGTGCGGTTAGCTGTTAGATTTAAGATGCAAATTGAATCCCACAAAGAGATGCCTCATGAACCTCTTAATGCATGCTTTGATTGCACTTCAGTTGTCATAAAACGTGATTTGAAATCTCCTCCGTCTGCAATAAATCTCCATAATGAAGCAAGAGAAAAATGTCACAGCAATTAGCACATGTTTTCTTGCTTTTTATACTGAAGCTAATTATATCAGAACTTGTGTGGAGGAAAAAATATATTTAACAGCTCAACTGTAATTTATTTTTTTTTTTGTCTTTGAATTTTGAAAAGGACATCTGGCGTTTTTTTTTTCTTAAATACGATGAAAAATTACACAATATAGTAAGATACACATGTCCAATTGCAAAGTGCAATGAACTTCACGACTTGTCAAAATACTATGTTGCAGAAGCTACATTTGCATTTTTTTTCTGGAAAGGTTCCATCAACCCAGAACCGTGACTTTTGAGTTTCTATAAATTCTTTTATGTCTCTGCTCATGTTATATTGTGAAAGTGTTTCAGCATTGGTTTTTACCTCAAATACCAAGTTCGCTTGTTTGTTCAACACATTTGCAATGGTCTCTGGAATAAATTAATGCCTTGTGAGTCGATCTCTGTGGGAAAAAGCTCTGGTGCTCCTGTTTCAGGAAGCAGAAGTTAGCTAGAGGAGCTGAAGATGGCAGGTTTTGGAGTCTTATTTCCTGATAGTAAGACATCTACAGCCTGTTGGCTAACAGCAATGCAACTCTACCACTGAATCTGTTTGCTCTGCAATGTTGATGTTTTATCTCCACAAATGCCACAAGCCTGGATCAGTTCTGCTGTGTGGTGGAGTTGCTAATGCTAACAGTTAGCTTCTACTAGCTGAGATGTTCTCTGGTGTTTCCTGGACACTAAACCAACAGCAGCCTTCCCCGTCATGAGTCAAGATGGGTGAGTCCATGAACGTCAGTGTGATGTAGACCTTGGTTGGCTTTTCCAATCCAAGTGTTTGTCTATTTTCTATCAGAAGCAAATGCAGGAAATAGGTGTAGGAGACTATTTTCACATTTAGGCTGAATGTTAAACTCAGACTGATCATATTTCACAAATACCAAGTAAAAAACGGTTTCCCAGTGAACTTGCTCTTTAATTAAGAAACTCAATTACCTGAATCAAACTGTTAAATTCAGAATTTTTTACTTTCTTTAGGAAGTGGTTTTATTTAATTTAATAAATTAAACTCACATACAAAGAACCTGAAATCCAGCTGGATGCTTTCAACATTCCTTTCTAAACTTTCCTGTCAAGTTTTTTTTCTCCCTCATCTCTGAGAAGCAGCTGCAAACATCCAACAGCAACAACTTCTGACCTTCAGGGTCTCGACCCCAGACAATACTCAGTATTTGTCTGTTGTTCTATAAATACAAGATAAGGGCCATGCCAGATGTGTAGCTGTGTTTGTTAAGACCCAGCTCTGATGACCTCAGTAGATGTCCACTGTCAATGACCATCACTCTAGATAATTGGTACCAGTGCAGCTGCAAAGATTTGACATCTTCAAGAACAGAGAAAGTGGGACATAACAGGTTTATTTTGATATATTTGCTGTTGGTATCGTATGAAACTGACAAGTCTGCAGTGTTTAAAAACTAAAATAAATATATAATCAATATATTGCTGCTTTATGTTGGATTTATACAGGTCCTAAAAAAAATAGCATATTGTGATAAAGTTCATTATTTTCTGTAATGTACTGATAAACATTAGACTTTCATATATTTTAGATTCATTACACACAACTGAAGTAGTTCAAGCCGTTTATTGTTTTAATATTGATGATTGTGGCATACAGCTCATGAAAACCCAAAATTCCTATCTCAAAAAATTAGCATAGTCCAACCGACCAATAAAAGAAAAGTGTTTCTAATACAAAAAAGGTCAACCTTCAAATTATTATGTTCAGTTATGCACTCAATACTTGGTCGGAGATCCTTTTGCAGGAGCGACGGTGGCATAGGAGTTAAGTGGACGCCCCGCAATCGGAAGGCCGCGGGTTCGCGTCCCACTCGGTCTGTCGCCATCGTTGTGTCCTTGGGCAAGACACTTAACCCGAATTGCCTCTGTTGGTGGTGGTCAGAGGGGCCGATGGCGCAAAACAATGCAGCCTCGCTTCTGTCAGACCGCCCCAGGGCAGCTGTGGCTACTCAGTAGCTTATCATCATCAGCAGTGTGTGAATGTGTGAGTGCATGCAGCGTCTTTGAGTGTCCTAACAAAGCACTATATAAGTTCGATGAATTATTATTATTATTATTTTGCAGAAATCACTGCTTCAATGCGGCGTGGCGATGGAGGCAATCAGCCTGTGGCACTGCTGAGGTGTTATGGAGGCCCAGGATGCTTCGATAGCGGCCTTAAGCTCATCCAGAGTGTTGGGTCTTGCGTCTCTCAACTTTCTCTTCACAATATCCCACAGATTCTCTATGGGGTTCAGGTCAGGAGAGTTGGCAGGCCAATTGAGCACAGTAATACCATGGTCAGTAAACCATTTACCAGTGGTTTTGGCACTGTGAGCAGGTGCCAGGTCGTGCTGAAAAATGAAATCTTCATCTTCATAAAGCTTTTCAGCAGATGGAAGCATGAAGTGCTCCAAAATCTCCTGATAGCTAGCTGCATTGACCCTGCCCTTGATAAAACACAGTGGACCAACACCAGCAGCTGACATGGCACCCCAGACCATCACTGACTGTGGGTACTTGACACTGGACTTCAGGCATTTTGGCATTTCCCTCTGCCCAGTCTTCCTCCAGATTCTGGCACCTTGATTTCCGAATGACATGCAAAATTTGCTTTCATCCGGAAAAAGTACTTTGGACCACTGAGCAACAGGCCAGTGCTGCTTCACTGTAGTCCAGGTCAGGCGCTTCTGCCGCTGTTTCTGGTTCAAAAGTGGCTTGACCTGGGGAATGCGGCACCTGTAGCCCATTTCCTGCACACGCCTGTACACGGTGGCTCTGGATGTTTTCACTCCGGACTCAGTCCACTGCTTCCGCAGGTCCCCCAAGGTCTGGAATCGGTCCTTCTCCACAATCTTCCTCAGGGTCCGGTCACCTCTTCTCGTTGTGCAGCGTTTTCTGCCACACTTTTTCTTTCCCACAGACTTCCCACTGAGGTGCCTTGATACAGCACTCTGGGAACAGCCTATTCATTCAGAAATTTCTTTCTGTGTCTTACCCTCTTGCTTGAGGGTGTCAATGATGGCCTTCTGGACAGCAGTCAGGTCGGCAGTCTTACCCATGATTGCGGTTTTGAGTAATGAACCAGGCTGGGAGTTTTTTAAAGCCTCAGGAATCGTTTGCAGGTGTTTGGAGTTAATTAGTTGATTCAGATGATTAGGTTAATAGCTCGTTTAGAGAACCTTTTCATGATATGCAAATTTTTCGAGATAGAAATTTTGGGTTTTCATGAGCTGTATGCCAAAATCATCAATATTAAAACCAATAAACGGCTTGAACTACTTCAGTTGTGTGTAATGAATCTAAAATATATGAAAGTCTAATGTTAATAAGTACATTACAGGAAATAATGAACTTTATCACAATATACTAATTTGTTTAGAAGGACCTGTACATGTCTGAGTACTACACCTGTATTCAGCTGAAAAGGTCTAACAGAAAACTCATCGCAGAAGCATTCACAACTAAATATGGTCACAATGTTGACACTATGAAAGAAATTAATATTTTACCCAAACTGCCTATAAAAAAACTAGTGCTTAGTTATGTGAATGTGCATATGTTACAACCAGGCTCGTGGGATCACAACATACAGGGGAGGTCTGGACACATGGTAAAAGTTTTGATAGTATTTAATCAAAATCTGCCTCCTAAAGGCTTCACCAAAACGTCACGCAGGCAAACACTCCCAAATGTGTCGTCTGATCAGTCTCTTCTCTCTGTGAAGCTGCACCAAGCAGGCTTTTATCTTGCACCAACAGGTGTAGCCACTCAGTGCAATCAAGGACTGCACACAGCCAGACCAATGGTGATACAGGGGGATGTGGGCAGGGACATCTGAAGCAGCCAATCAGATGGTTGCTTTGGCACAGCAACATTTGTTTGCTCACAGGATGGATGCTTTGTTTCTCTCATTGGCAGGGCCGTAACAGCATAGCTGACATAAAAATACATTTATTTATATAAAATCTACACAAGATAAAAAAAAAAAGTTGTCCCATTAATTTAATTTAGCAGAAAATGTTTGGAAACATTTTATCAAGACTTTACTTGTCTTTTTTATGCTTTGCTGAGTGATATTAGAATAGAATAAAAATCCCTTTATTGTCCCTCAGTGAGGAAATATTTTTTATCACAGCAGCAATTACATTCACAACAGCAGCAAAAGGAGAGTAAAAATAAAGAAAGGCATAAACAAGAAAACAATACTCAAATATTAAAAAAAAATTAAGATAAAAAATAAAATACTGTGTGAAAAATATTGTCAGATTATTTACTGGGAATGGGAGCTTGAATGGAAAATTGTGCAATAATGAATAGGTGTAGAATGACAACAGAAACTAGGAGGAAGGACTAACAATAATGTTCCTTCATGCATCTAGGATGCATTATTGATATTAGATATATTAATTAAATATCTTGTTTCTAAGACATTTGTGTGTCTGTCTCTCATACAGAATTATTAAAGCATTCATGCTGGAGCAAGTATAAATAAAATTAACATAATTCCAATTCTTCACAATGTAGTCCTTTTTCGCTTGTTTTCATAAAATATCTATTTATCAAGAATCAAAACATTAATGTTCCTCCTTTTCCTCAAAGTTACCATCACCCTTCAGAGATCCAAGCACTGTAGCTGTGTTCAGTTCCATTCTTCCTGAACACCATTTTCACCCATGGAAGAGGTGACACAATGAGCAGCCCTGCTTTTGCACTGTATTGAAAGGGGGGGTGAGAAGAGGGGGAGGGTGTCAGCGCATAAGAGTGTAGGGGGGTGATGGGGGTGCAAGGCCCCCAGGGAGGGGAGCACAAATCCAAGGGAAGAAAAATGCAGCCATATTTGGCAGGGCTTTTGTCTCTCCTGACAGCTGAAGGCACCAATGGAGTCCAACAATAATGAATTGGATTAAAATGTGAGTGTAAGACAGCATTTCAAAGGACAGGATGGGGGGTTAAATGTGTGTGTGTGGGAGGGGCAGATACATGTGCAGGTTCAACATCAAGGTAGATCAAAATAAATGTTTAAAAAGCTAGCTTAGTGAAGGAGTTATAAAAACTAGTTTCCCTATGTGCTCGTTAAATGGACTTCCTGGAAAATAATTACCTCCTAAATGCTGCCACGGCTTCCTGTCTTGTTTCTTGTAGAGAAGCCTGCAAGAAGGAAATAAATTCCCTCCCTAATGAGTAAAGATGATCCTGGAACTGCATTAAATCACCTATATATGAGCTTAGCAAATCACCAGTCACTCTCAGCCTTCCAGGCTGATTAAAACACCCGATACCAAACAATATAGAGCACAGGCATGATTTAATCGACCATCTTGCTCATTCTATATTCCATTACACTCTTTCAACGTGACCTTAAACCTCAGTGGATTCCATTTATTGATGC
This sequence comes from Aphyosemion australe, assembly GCA_006937985.1. Lineage (NCBI taxonomy): Eukaryota > Metazoa > Chordata > Actinopteri > Cyprinodontiformes > Nothobranchiidae > Aphyosemion > Aphyosemion australe. The sequence goes on from SSNS01000368.1 coordinate 487,013, forward strand.
ACTTTGAGGTATAAATCTTCCGATGAGAGAAAAGCTGTGATTTTGATTTGCATTTTATTGAGCTTTAGATTGTGCCAGGAAACAGAGGAGATGTGGGGGCGGCCGCTAATGGTGTTAACGTTGGCGACCAAAGAACTCCCTCTTTGTCTCAGCACCGTCTCTCACTGGTTACATTGCTTTTAATAACTTTCATGTCCATAGCTTGGTGAAAGACAAGCTGGGGTGACCTCGCAGAGTGCAGATCACATGGAGAGAACAAAAGCGGATAAAATACATCAGTTCCTTCAGTATGATGACATAGGGGGCAGCAGTAGCTCAGGAGGTAGAGCAGGGTTGTCCAGTAATCGAAGGGTTTTAGGTTCGATCCCGGTTCCCCGCAGACAATACTGCTATTGTGTCCTTGGGCAAGACACTTAACAAACCTTGCCTGCTGGTGGTGGTCAGAGAGACCAGTGATGCCAGTGCTCAGCAGCCTCGCCTCCATCAGTGAGCCCCAGGGCAGCTGTGGCTACATTGTAGCTCATCACCACCAGTGTGTGAATGTGTGTGTGTGAATGGATGAATGATACACTGTAGTGTAAAGAGCTTTGGAGTCCTCTGACTCTGAAAGGTGCTATACATGTGCGGGTCATTTATCATCAACTGCAGGTGATTCTGTGAGAAAAATAAAAGTGCCAAGCACAGCTGTAATGGCTGAAAATGAATTTTAACATATTACTAACGTTCAGAGTTGAACAGGTGGATGATGAAATAAATCAGTCACTAATTTCATCGTTTTTGAACCTCTTAATGGTCTACCAGGTACATTGTTGTCTTTTATTTTGCAAGAGATCTTCATTGTGATTTTATACTGCAAAAAATCATCAAAGTGTCATAAAAAATAAGAAAAAATGAGACCACCAAAATCATATTTGTCTACCAGGCTACAACATTTAAGGGTCTTAAAACCTGTTATTATTTTATTGTCTAACTTGAGTAAATAACAAAATGTTAGCCTAAATCGAATTTCCGTGGAACTTTCCTTGCAATAAATCATCTTGTTTCATGTGGAAGTTGTTTTCACAGAATGAATGGCAGCTAACTGCCTTTTACCTAACCCTGTGCTTTGCACAAAGAGGAAACAACTGCACTACATGAAAAAGGGGAACTAATGTACAAAAACATTTGTATTGCACTTCACCTTGTCAATCAAATGCCAAATATTCTGAAAGCTGGTATAAATACTGAACATTATTCATAAAGAGTCATAAACTCAGAACCTTAGGTCATCGAGGTCATCGAGTTAACATTTTTAAATAAAACCTAACTTCTAGTTTAACATGTTTTATGATAATATCATGATATAATCTCACAGAGCGTAAAGAGTTACGGTGTCTCGGGTTATTAGTCTCAGCATGTTCTACACATTTACAGTTTAATACAAGATTTTATTCAATAAAGCTTTAAAAAAATCAATAAATCACCTTATGGTGACATATGGTATTAACAGAAGAGTAGCATAAGGGTTTTACAGTCAGATGCAGTGAGTCACATCAACCTTAAAACATCTTAGGAATAGTAGATAATTTTTATCTACGAACCCATTTAACAATCTTGTTTATTATTTGACCATTTCATGTTTTTAAAATTTCTCATTGACATCTTTGATCATGTTAAAATCTACTTTCAGCTGTTTTTAATCTTCTATTCACTCCTAACTACGTCTGAGCACTTTAAACATCCCAGTACCAGGAAACACATTTTTGTTTCCATGGTAACTAGCATTAGCTGCAGGATAACTGTACATTGAACGAAAAGAGCATCGTTTCCTCGAGTCTCTCGTTAACCAATTATAATTGCATGAAAATGTAAAAGGGTTACCTCTGAGATTTCTCTCCAATTTCCTCTAGAAAACCTGGTATGAGAAAAACAATCATTAATAACTATAACAGCAAAAGTGAGAGGAGTTACTTTTTGGCGAAAAAAAAAAAAAACTCCTATAAACTAAAGCGTATCAGTATATTTGTTCAGTTGCACCTCACTAGTGCAGACCCTCATAATTTTTATTATCTCCAGTTTAAGGTGCAGTGTATGATCTTGGAAATAGCTGCTGAAGCAAGCTACATTTTGAAAAAAACAAAACAATTCAAAGGTCAAACCTCTTTTTTCAGGCTTCCCCATAGAGTCACAGAATCTGATGGTTGCAGGAAACGATATGACACTGGTTTGCAACCAATGACTGTAAACAAATATGGACAAACTCTCAGTGATGTCACCTATAGGTTTTTGAGGCGTTGCAATAAATGCTAACCAGGTATAGCTCATCTGTCCTGAGGTGTAAACATGGATTGCCGTAAAGTGTGACTGCTTCTGACTTCAGGGCAGCGGTCCGGAGACTCTGAAGTTGCAAATGTGGTATTCTGGCCACAAGGGGTGGAGGGGGCTGAGTAACTTTTTATTAACCCTGTAAAGGGTCATTGTAGCACATACTGGCTCAAGAAAATGATTTAAAAATATGAAAAAAGAACTTAGTTTCCCTTTAAGTTACTGTGGCCTGACAATTCTTGTATTAGACATTTCTTTGTGACAGACAGCAAATGTTTCCAAGTGGATTGGGAGTAATATCAGATACGCACTGAAAGCCCAGTAAAACTACATCGGCTGATCTGGCTGATCCTGCTGAGAGGCTGCAGCTCTTCAGAGTCCAGATGGGAGCTTCTGTCCTCAGGGAATTTTAAAGGTCACGACAGTTTCACTTGCCCCCCTTTTCTGTTCTTCTGCCTCTCTCTCTCCCTCCAACGACTGAGAAAAGAACACGAGCCGATGCTCTGTGGAGAATATTGTGCTCTATCTGTGTGCTCCTACAGCACATTTCCAAAGCTGCCCTTGGAAATGCGTTAAAAGGCAGCTCACAGCATGCTAAAACACACAACACACTGTTGTTGATGCCCTTGGTGCCTCTCAATATTCAGACCATAGTTAATGACATTCACAGCACAGTTGGCTCTGAATTCTTTGCACATCTTTGGAGTGTGAACACTGCCTCACACTGGGCTTTGTGTTATGCTTGCTTGGTAAACAATGAGAGCTGCGCTGACAATGAAGGAAACATGAATCGCATTTAGACACCAGAAGCCCCAGGGAGGATGGGCCTGTGTCTTTCTTAAGCAATCTCATAATGTGTTTTTCAACAGCAGTGGTATAGGGACACACAGTTCTAATAGACAGAACATTTCCTGTCACAGATAGTAAACTGCTCTCACCCCTGACTGAATCACACTAGAGGATATCTTCCTGGTTTGTTGACTATCAAGTGAAGAGATTATTTACAGCGAGCCAGCAAAGCAGATGGTGTCACGTCTGGGAAGCCAGTGTTACTCTGGTGAAATCAGCTTTCTAGTTTTTTTTTTTTTTATTAATTTATTGGATCAAATAAGCAAAAAGCAAAACAAGCATCTATAGCAAAGACACTCTGAATGGATTATGGGTCCAATCCAGTTCCACACAGTCTGATTTAATCAAGTCCATCTTTGTCCACTTCAGAAATTTGTGCCTCCATCCCAGCCTGTCCAGTACGTTGAGACAGAACCACTCCGCTGGGTCTCCTTCCTAACCCAAGAGACTTCCCATCAGATCAATTTAATGTTTCCTCCTAACTTTTTTACTCTGGAAACTCATTTTCCTGAATCTTGGTCATCCAAACCAGGCAGCTTTATTTAAATGGCTATTCCACCCCTAAGTGGAATTTAATCTGAGTCCATATTCCCCAGAGTTAGATAAGTAACCAGCCCAGTCGTTCTTCTTATTTTGCAGCATTCTGTTAGCTTTAGCTTAGCATAAACAATGTAAGTGAATGGTAACAGCTAGCATTTTTTGGGAAAATTCACGAGTTGAGGTTATATGTAAGCTGATTCCATCTGTGTGCAGTACAGTAGCTAAAAGCCACTTCACCCTATTTGGTAGCAATAAACCATACAGAACAAGTCATGGACTCAAAGATTTGGGTCTGTATCCAGAGTAAAATGCAGTTTTATTTTGGAGTCCCTTATTAGGTTTTGGTTGCATTTTTTAACTTCTGCATGACATTTCTCTTGCACTGACAGTAGTCCACTTTAGGTGGTGCAGTTTAAAAAAATCCAAATGAAAACCTACTGTTTAAAGCAATAGTGTAACAATAACAAATCAGAAAACTATGGTTTTACTTGGTATGGTTACAGAAGACACAGTCCCTAAAGGTTCCTATAGGCACTACAAAGTGTCTAATGATGATGGTTCCCGTTTGCATGACAATAGACCAAACAAAATGTTCACTTTAAAAAAAGCATCTAAAGATTTAAGACTTAATGCACATGAAACTCGTCCTGAGCATCAAAACAAATCGTAAAGCACACTTAAAGGTAACGTAAAAGATGTCAGCAATTATCAGAATCCTTGAATCAACCCTAAACCTTTGTTCCTGAAGACCACAGCGACTCAAAATATGCTCCCTTCTCAGTAAGTCGGGTAAACTCTGTGAAGGTCATCTGCAAACAATAAAGCACACTTACACTACCGAATTAAAGCAATGCCACAATTAATTCACATCTCATTTACTGAGCACAGATTAGGCCAGAATATGCTGACAGGAGCACATCTACTCATTTATGAAGCATGCTTAGCCATGGGGGTAAGCAGGTTTTCATATAAAAATTCATGATGAGTGACACTGGCTAAATAGCTCCCACCTAAATCCGGCTCTCCTCGTCTGATTGTTGACTGCAGTAACATTTAAATATTTATCATATGCATATTGGAGCCCCAAGGGCAGCGTATGAGATTGCAAGAGTCAGTTCGTTAATTGCCAAAAATGCCACACAAGCTTTGTGATCTAGACATTTCATTTTATTATTAATGAGTCCGAGAGTGCAGTTTGACATTTATTTGGGGTTTGCAGATGCAAATGAGCCTTCATTTAAAAGTTCACAAATAAAAGCATTGATAATCTGATGTGTCCCAATAAGGACTGCTTGTATCAGAAGAAAACATTTAGAATTCTTTTGCTGCACATGTATTTTTCTTTCTTTAAAATGTAATATTATTTTAGGTTTGAGTGGTTGCAACTTTGTTGAAATTAAACCTTTTGTTTTATTGTCTTTTGATCTCAAAATGTCAACTCATTAAGACACAAAACACAAAGAGAAGAAGACACATTCACACTGCCTCTTGGCCAGGACTCCCTTGAAAATGAGGTTTTTAATCTCAATGGGACCTTCCTGGTTAAATAAAGAATAAATAAAAAAATAACACTGACAGGTAACTGAACAAACTCTAAGGAAGACATATTTTACCTTGCCATGTATGATGTTAAAATACATGCACGCAACTTTGTAGACAGGATTGTTGCTTTCCTCTGTGTGTGTGTGTGTGTGTGCATGTGTGCGAGAAGAATAACTGATTTGTACTGATTTAACTGTTGTGCATGTACACAGTGTGTTTATGGACTCAGTGATGTTGGACTCTGGATTATGGTGTAATATGGTAAGCTCAAAAGTCTAATTTATCCACAGTGCAAAGGTGAAACCAGACTCGTCCCAAAAGGTATTTTAACATTTTTAATGACCAAAATCTATGTTTTCAAGTGAACAGTACACCACCAGGCAAAAAAAGTCTATTTTTGTGTGATGATGTCTTAAAGTGGTAATTTACTCATATTTTTAATACATTTGCAGTTGTTTCTAGTACGATTGAATGCCCGTAAGACATACTCAGGAGGAATCCGGGGCGGCTGTTTCAGGAACTAAAAGTGAGCCACATCAGAGTTGAGCCTCAGATGGCAGGATTTGGAGTCAGACTTCCTGATATTTGGACATCTCTTCTCAAATAGGCTAACAGCAACACAACTCTGACTCTGTTTGCTTTGCAACATTGATGTTTTATAACAAGCCTGAAGGAATTCTGCTGTGTGGTGGAGTTGCTAATGCTAATGGTTAGCTTCTACTAGTTGAGACATTTTCTGCTGTTTCCTGGACGCTAAACCAACAACAGCCTTCACCGATATGAGTCAAGATGGGTGAGTCCATGAATGTTAAAGTGACTGTGTGTAGTTTCCTGGTGAAAGGGGGTAGCACACATTTCAGGGTAGTTTTACATCACCATGACTGTTGCTAGTTTAAAAAAAAACATTACAGTAAACATTACCTGTCGAGCAGAAAGCATGCGATCTTGGCATGACTCCTCAGACTTTGATGGTCCTTCAGGTAATTCCATTGAGAGAATGCAATGCTGATGCTAGTTTTCTAGCGGTTCCGGATCTGGTCGGGGCCCTAGCTGCGCCCATAGATATCATATATATCACTAGATGCCTTACCCGCGCTGTTCATCGTTTGGACGAACGTCCCTAACGCGGCGGCCATCTTACCTCGGACAGCTGCCCCCTTTCGTAACATTGGTGTCAATGGTGCATGTACTATTTAAATAACTCTAACTGGCTCAATTTTCAACCGAATTTCAAACGGTTTGATTTGTTATAAACGCCAGAGATGTGGCTGTGAAATATGATGGATTTGGCCCATTAATTTAAAAATGTTAAAGTATGTCATATCAAGCCTATGTATTATACAGTTTGTAATAATGAAAACCGCTTGTAAATCTGTTAATATTTCATCGAGTTAAGAGTGTTTTTGTTTAAGTTGGTCACTCACCTTCCATCTGCTACTAGTGAGAACAGAACGTAAGCTGTCCGAGGTAAGATGGCCGCCGTGTAGGGATGCTGTCGACTCCCAGTTAAGGGATCTAGTGATATATATGATATCTATGCCTGCGCCTGCCAATGACATCAAACTACGACAATACCCGTAGGCCAAAATATCTTGCATCTCTTTCAATTTTGTTCTTTCACATAAGTTTTGGAAAGAGTTTAGCAGTTTTGTTATTAAAGTCATGTCATGACCTAAATGTTTTCAAATGTGGTAACGTAACTTCCACAAGTCATACGTCCAGCCAGTCATAGTGTGACATCATCGGCAGGTGCAGAACCCAGAGCAGGCTCATGTAGAAGGAAACATGGTGTCTAGGGATGGGTACCTTTGACATTTGAATCGATACGGTACCAAATCCCGGTACCTACAAATCGATACCGGAACTTAACGGTACCTATTTTTGATACTTTTGAGTGTTTAATAATTATTTAAATCTCTTTTTTATTTAAATATATATTTGTTCTCAGTATATAACCATATTTGATAAACATCACAATAAATAACATACAACTGTTTGTATTTTATCATCGTAGTGTTGTACAAAATTGTTCAATATGAAAACCTTTAACCACAACTGTTTCTAAATGATGCAGAAATTAAAACCCAGCTCCATGTGCTCCTATTCTCCTTGGAAGTCGGAATTTCCGAGGAGAAAGTGAACGCACCATTAGCTGATAGCAATGTTAAAGGAAGCTAAACTATCAAACTAATGTTAATTTTAAACAGTTTATTTTGCTGCTTGAGCAGATTAAGACGATGATGCCACACTTAGATCGTTGTCGCTGGTTTCATCATCACCCAATCACCCACCGCATTTAGTGAAGTGAAGCCAAACTTTAGCGCGCATTTGCTGTCTCCTAGTCGGAATTTTCAAGTTCCGAGGAGAAAGCGAACGCACTATTAGCTAACGGTAGCTAATATATCAAGCTAACGTTATGTTAAACAGTTTATTTACCTGCTGGAGCAGGTTAAGACGATGGTGCCTCACTTATATCGTTGTTGCTGGTTTCTTCGTCACCCAGTTACCCATCCCATTTAGTGAACTGGACCCAAACTTTAGAGGTCTTCCTCTCTGCCATGCTGCTTGCTCTGTTTACAGCTGGCCCTGCCCGCAGTGATTGATGACATTATGCTCTTGCGCCAGTGAAACACTTCTCGAGGGGGGAACACATATCGACATGACACCGGCGCTGCTGTCTATCTTGGCAAATTGCTGTATCGCAAGTTCTCGTTATGAAGGTCAGGTACCGAAACAAGGCACCGTTTCATGTCACGTGAACCGGTATTTGGTCGGTTCTACGGAACTCGGTCGGTGCCTTAAAAAGTACCGATTCCGGTACCCATCCTTAATGGTGTCTAATATGGCATCCCTCAGAGACTATAGACCCACGCCATGTGTTTTAGACCTGATTTTTATGGTTATATGTTACAAAGCCGCCAATATTTTTCAACAACCGGACATCATTTTATTCATTGTCAACAATATTTCGATGGATATTTCCAGAGATTAATGGTAAAAACTTCACATTGTCACTTTAAGTGACAGTGTGACGTAGGTCTGTCAGATTTTTCAAATCCTAATGTTTCACCGTCTGTTTTCTATCAGAAGTTAATACAGGAAATAGGGGTAGAAGACCATTTTCATGTCCAGCCTGCATGAAAACTCAGAGTGACTATCTGATTATAATCAGAAATAATAAATGGTTTTTCAGTGAAGTACCACTTTAAGGACTCCAGAAAATAAACAGTGAACCTGTAAAAGTGCTGCGGGGATAAGTCTAAAAGATATTTGCTTACTCCTAAAAAAGGGAGAAAATGTTGAGTCTTCTCAAGACTTTAATGCTCACATGTCTGCAAAATGCTGTGTGTGTAAGAACACAAACACTTCCATAAACCCTGGCTCTGCAGCACGACTCAACACTCACATCATTTCAAGCAAAGGATGTTTATTTTATTTTTCAGCTCTGAACAAGCTACTTAACTAAGATCCCTCCACATCGGTAAAATCAGACATTAATAGACATCCTGATCCATAAAGACTCAGGACAAGGCTAACTTTTATTTACAGGTAATGTGCAATACAACAAAGTATTTTCTAGAGAGTTCAGGTCTCTAATGGGTTTTCCATATGTTGTTAGCGCTTAACACCTGAATTCCATCAAACCAGCTAAATCAGAGGAAGCCAGGGCCTTCTATAAACATCTGCCAATGGACTTTACGCTGTAGAAAGGGGAATTAAAGTCTCCCCGGGTTCTCTTACCAGATAACTTGTAAAAGCTTTGCTGAGGGTCAAAGGTAGCAAGTATCAGATGAGGCGCATTCCTGCAGTTCTGTAAAGATATATAAATCACTTGGAAAGCTTCTGCTGCACATTTGTATCTATCTTTCTCACAGCCTTTAGTTCTATTTTTTTACTTTTCTTTGTAAGTCCGAGAGATTCACACAGATAAATCCTCCGGTGTAATTCCCTGAACTTTACAGCTTACTGAAGGGAGGAAATGAGGACAGCAGAGCTGCTGACATAGTGACATTGATAAAGCACTCCACCAAGGCTTCAGACCACTACAGTTTAGGAGAGATTGATTGTCCAATTAACATCTGGCATGGTGGAGAACTTCACATGTTGGGATTGACACTAACAAGATGCAACTGCCCAGTCATGATTTTTCTGCAACTCATGCAATTGCACAGTCTGGAAATCTAGACCAACCATAGCAGGAGCAGAAGATTTTGCTCTGCAGGTCAGTCTAGCCACGCTCCATTGTAGCCTCAGCAGGTCTACCTTTGACTTGATCAGTTTTGTGTCTGGCCAATCACAGCGCTCTACGTTCGTTGGGGGTGCTTGGCACCACAGCTGTGATGGAGAAAAACGACAAGGGTTGCATCGACCAAGGAACGGTGTTCCTTTGAAACGGCTTTGGTATCAAATTTGGACGACTTTGATTTTGGCTTTTCTTTTAGACGTGAGTAGATAGAGGTAGTTAAGTCATTTGTTTAGAAAAAAGGATGTTTTTGCTTATTTTTCTTCAATGGGGTATGACGGACTGCCCCTTCGATTTTCGTAGAGATGAAAATGTAACGTTGTTCATTGCTCTGATTGGTCCTAGTGCGGTCCAGTTGCGTGCGGAGACAGTTTGAAAGACAACTGTAGATTCTGCCCTTCAACTGAGCTCTGTCTGTAGGTCATGGCCAGACAATATATTTACATATAGGATGGCTTGCCAGGCTAGCAATTGCATAGATCACAGGTGTCAAACTCAGGCCCTCGGACCAAATCTGGCCCGCGGTCTACATTTGGCCTGTGAGGTCATATCAAAAATATATTAGAACTGGCCCGCTGGCACATTTGCCGCAAAGACTACAAATACCATAGTGCATTAGCGCGTTACTCGAAGTGCCACCTCCTTTCATTAGCATCCATGCTACCAGTCTCGGCATCTGCAGCTGTACCCTCCTCAGTCTCAAACAAACTGAAAATACTCCTCTTACTCAGTGCTAAGTTTACTCAGTCATTTGCCAACTTTGAAGCCCAGAAATCGAGATTCCAACTGCTCAGTAATTGTTTGCAGCTGACGTGGAAAGAGCACCAACCGACCTCCAGACGGAGCTGATTGAACTCCAGTGATGTGACACGCTCAAGTCAGAGTATGACTCTGTGGCTGATACACAGTTTCCATCTTTCCTCCCTGACACATTGACCCAACTCTGTGCTCAAGCTGCTCAAATACGCTCCATGTTCAGCAGCACATACGTATGAGCAACTGTTCTCTTTGATGAAGAACAAAACAACACGAGTCTCCTTCCTCAGCTCAGAGCCTAACCCCAGAGATGCAGGTCTCTGGCTTGAGCCAGGGTGCATCAAAATGGAGCAAACTGAGCTTAAATTATTGTGGTTTTTATGCACTTTTTCTACTCCAAAGCAAGAATGTTAATAGCTGGGATATTACTTTTTCATTGAAGGAAATTATTATTTTTTTGGTTTTAGTTGTTGGCCTGTGAAAAAGGATTTAACCTAGCAGGAACAGATAGAAGAACAGAATAGAATGAAATAGAAAATTGTTTTATTGTCCCTCAGTGGGGAAAGTTTGGTGTCACAGCAGCAATGACATTCATTACAGGAGGAAGAAAGGAGAGTAAAAAATAATTTTTCAATAAATATTGAGTCTGACCCACGACTTCATCCCAGTTTTTCATTTCGGCCCAGTGTAAATTTGAGTTTGACACCCCTGGAATAGATGGCTGAGGAAAATCTCATTTTTAAATGAATCATGTTTTCCATATGAATTCCTTAATTTAAGACTTCACCTCTTTATTGATCTTGTTAATATGAAATTTTTTTTTTTACCTTTTGTTGTTTTTTAATCTAACAGGAGATAACCTTACCTTTTCAGACACAACACATGACTAAATTGTAAAGGATAAAATTTAGTAGCATGGTCTTATATTTCCCAGTGAGATTCAGCTAAAGTGTGTAATGGTATCATAAATGGCAGTATCATTGCAGCATCTATAAATGAAGGGCATACACTCACATCCTCAACATCACTTGCAACCTATTGATGTCCTTGCTTGTGTCCGTCTGAAAAACGAGATTAAGAGTGCTCCTTGTCATCACTATTCACGGTCGTAATGCAGCGTTACACAGGTCATTAAGCTAGCAGGATAACGAATGATTAGCAGGGGACTGCATTTGATCTCTTCTCTGTGTCCCCTGTTGAAGTAAATTTGTGTCAACACAGTGGCGATAAGCTGCACCACATCAAGTCCTCGACTAAACAACAGGATTTAAAATCTATTGTGTTTCGGCACGCTTGACGTATGTGAGGGAATTTGGTTCAGATGTTCCTAATGACTCCCTGTGGAGACTGCATGTGTGCATTTTTTGATTTCATGCTTGCCAGTCTGAATATTTCAACAAAAGCTTCTAATGGTGGAGTTTTACCCCTGCTATGGTTTTGATTGATTTCTGCCTACCACAAATGGCAGTTTGTATGTACAACAAGGAATAGCTGAATGACTTTTTAATGTGATTGTATTTGTATCCATGCAAAAGCTTCAAACTTGAACACGTATTGATGTGGTTTTGATAAACTTCAGATTCAGCCAAATACACAGGCTACAGAATCCTGCATGTATGAACGACTCAATGAGGAATGTAAAACGAAGAGGGGGCAACAAAAGAAATTCTAAATAGGGCCGGGCAGCAATGTGGGTATGAGGTATACTTTCCTTAATTAAAAGGATTTCATCTCAGCCATTGATTTACTTCATGTAAATTCTTCACCTGCCGCTATTCCTGATGCTCTATTATTTTTTAGGGATGACTGACAAAAATGTTGATCAATCTTAGTCGTACTTTAGTTTTTATCCAAGTTTTTGTTTTTCATTTTCGTTTGTTTTCATCAGCAAAAATATATTTGTCACAAGAAATTATTGTTATTATTATTTTCTGCAATGAAAATAAGACTGGCTCTGTTTAGACTATTGCTTTTCAGTGTAAACAGAATTCCTCCACACGTTTTATGTTACAATGCATGACTTTTGTGTCTTCCTTAGAAGAATGATGCAATTATTCAGATGTACTGTATTTAGTAACAGAACTCTTATAAAATTGGCCAAATACATTACTTTTATTACTCTGGGAACCAATAGAGCAGCAGAGGTCAGAAAGTTCAGGCTCAAAAGGCATAGATGGAACCCCTAAAACAATAACAGTCTTTCTGCTATTGTTGTGATGGTGATTACGGGACACACCAACAAGAACCAAAGCTGACTGGAGTCTGTAGAGAGCTAATTGTGCTTCTCCTTGCCTTTAAATAAACCTTTGGATTGGATCTTTGCACTAAGATTCCCGAAAAACAAATGTGCTGTGAAAAACAAACAAACAAACAAACAAACAAACAAACAAACAAATGTCTTAGAAGGGACATGTTGTCGGGTTGATCTTGTGATGTAACATCATAAAACTGCTGTTCAATAAGTTATCTTTTTCTTTTGTTATTTTAATCAGTTCCTTCTATAGCCATGACAAAATAATTGCTTGAATGTTGCTTCGTGATATAAAAAGTGGTTCAAAATTATTTAAACCCCTTAAAGTTCTCTAAAATACAGGCAGTAACATCATAAGATTACAATCTTTTCTAGAGGGATGATAATACCATATAAACCAGAATGCTTTTGAAATTACGTTGTCAATATTAAGGAGGGCCTTTACTGAGAAACCTTTTTTTACTTATTATTTTTGAAAATGATTGGTCACTCTGAGTTTTTCATGCAGGCTGTGTCCTACCTACACCTATCTCCTGCATTAGCTTTTGATAGAAAATAGATGGTGAAACTCTAGGATTTGACAATCTTGACAGATCTACATCACACTGTCACTTAAACTTCATGAACTCACCCATCTTGACTCACGACGGCGAAGGCTGTTGTTGGTTTAACGTCCAGGAATCAGCAGAGAACGTCTTGGCTAGTAGAAGCTAACCGTTAGCATTAGCAACCACACAGCAGAACTCTTTCAAGTTTGTGTTATTTGTGGAGGTAAAACATCAACGTTGCAGAGCAAATGGAGTCAGTGGTAGAGTTGCTTTGCTGTTTTCTAATCAGAAGCAAGATGTCTAAATATCAGGAAATAAGACTCCAAATCCTGTCATCTGAAGCTCTCCTTTGATCTGGCAATCTTCTAATTCTTGAAACTGACACACGGCAGCTTTTTTCCCCCCAGAGAACGACTTACAAGGCATTCATTTCTACTAGAGACCACTTCAAATGTATTCCAAATATGAGGAACTCTTTAAAAATGAATACTGCCCGGCCAGCCCTCATATAACTTAAACACACTATTATGAATCTAAATGGAACTCTGGCATGAAGATCCCAAAGAACTGAATTAAAATGATGAATGGAGCTGGGCAGTCTTCATTCATAACCCTGATACTACTTTATAACCCTGAATATTACTGTGAATGTATTAAATTCATATTACTCTTTCTTATCAGGACATCTGCATGCGGCTCTGTGGGGTAGAATGGTTGTTTGCTGAGTAGGAGGTTGGTGGTTTGACCCCAACTTTGACACAACATGTTGAAGTGTCCTTGAGCAAGACACTGAACCCCATGTAATTCCCCAAATGTGGAAATCAAGAGTGTCAATGTGACTTTTAATGTAAAGGATTGGGTAGCTTAGAATGACAAAAGAACTAGATTTATGCTTTTCACTGAACAATGGAAATTAACTTATGACTTTTCTGCAGAGGTTGTTTGTTATGGCTTGAATTTTATATAGCACCTTCCTAGAAACCCCAAGGCACTTTACAACACAATCAGTCATTCACCCATCCATGCACACACACACATTTGCACCATGGTGATGATGAGCTACAATGTAGCAACAGCTGCCCTTGGGCGCACTGACACAAGCGAGGCTGCCGTTCTCTGGTGCCACAGATCCCTCTGACCACCAGCTGCAGGGAGCATGGGTTAATTGCTTACCCAAGGACACATAAACTGCAACAGACTAAGTGGGGATTGAATCTGCAACCTTCCAAATTCAAGGCGGACACTCAACTCCGTTGCCACCGTCAGCTATTGCATGATTTCTACTGGCATCAAAGGAGGTTGGACTAACATGCAAACATAAAGTGATCATGTTTTCTTTAAAGGCTCCAGTTACATGCTGGACATTATTAGGATCTTATGTGTTTTGCTTTGAACATGGACACTCACACTCCAGGAGCATTTTTCAATCTCCATTTAAACAGCTTCTAATCCAATGAACTCCATATCGATGATTAGGTTACTTACACCAATCAGGACGAAACACTAAAAAAATTCACACAACTATGCAGTTTGGATATATTTGCCTGCAACTTGCAACCCACCTTTTGCACAAAAATGTCATTTGGGACTTTTGTGTCCATTTCGTTGCCTTTAACTGGGTTATAAAGTGTTCATTTTTTTTCAATCGACCTTGTTTATTGTGTTGCATTTTTAAAATGTACACATTTCTCTTCTCATTCCAAAATTTCAAATTGCACTTTCTATAAAGGAGGAACAAGTGCATTTCTTCTCACGTGCACCATCCCTCAATCTTCCCAATGCTTCTGTCTCACTTGAGACATGCCTCCACAGATTAAGCTAATTGTCTGCTTCTCATCCTCCTACAGGCCCCCCGCCCCATCTCTCCAACTCAGCCATGCCTGGAGCATTTGTTTTTTAATGAAATCCCAAAGGCTCCACAAGCTGTAGCACTTCCATGTAGAAGCTATTAAATACAGAGACACAGGTTTCAGTTGCACTCTTATCACTAGCGTTGTTAATCCCCCACCTGGCTCTCTCTGCAACCCAGTAGCCACTAATGTATTAACTCTAAATCAATGCAATGAGCTGAGGGATTTCACTGCTGAGAGGATCGAAAGAAAAAATGTAAATAAACCCTAAGATGCTTTTGTGAACCTAGCTAATGTTTCTTCTGTAATTTTCTTTGGCAATTTCTAAACATTGTTTAATCTTGAGAATGAATAGCAGTAAAGGCTTTGATAAAAAATAAAGTCACATGAGCAATGTACAGGGATTTGTTATGTTCTACTAAACTTTCAGGAACCTTGATAAATATTATTTCAGTTTAATGTTTCCAGTAATTCAAACATTGTTTTCTTGAGTTAAAGCAAAGGGTTTGGCCACAAGCAAGTTCCTGTGCAAACCAACACGCTGACTTTCCTTTATTGAATACATTTTTTATGAGACCAAAGTACAATGTTTTGATTTTGCTGTTCCACGGAACAATATAATTAAAAGCTATATTAAAAAAATTATACCTCCACGGGGTGTTTAGAGGTGTGCAGAATGAATGTGCAGTTTTTCCTTTAAAAGCTCTAGTTAAAAAAAAAAATAATAAATTTTTTTATTTTGACGGGCACGACACTGGGTTTATGTTTACATCTACCAGCCACTAGAGGGCACTGTTGTGGTAAAAAGTCCGTTCGGCAAGGCGAGGCTGGGACTGTGTAAAATGGTGGACTTGGCAAGTCAAGCAGCTGATTCTGAGCCCAGAAGATGTTCTAACCGTAAATATTGTTGTAAAATAAACATATTAGTAGAAATTAGTCCTTACCCTGTATGATTCATCACTGGACATGGAGCTGGCTGTTCAAACGCAGGGATTCCTGAAGTGTGGGGTGCGCGCAGGGCCGCTGCTAGGCTTTTGGAGGCCCTAAGCTTGATTGGCCAGGGAGCCCCCCCCCCCCCCCCAACAGAAACGCACCCAAAACATATTTAAACTCTTGCTATTTATTTTAAAATTGGAATTAAATAAAATGAAACACAAAGGATATATTATATCATTTATGGCTTTGTGCTGAAGTGGAAGTAGATGGCTGCTGGAGTTTTTCAGGATGCTGCGGTTGTTGATCAGTGTTTGAAAATGGTTCCTCATCTTCAGAATCTTCCTCCTGGCTGCAGGAACTCCTTGTAAATATTTAAGGATTGATCCTGTGAATGTTTTTGAAATGTAAAAAAAATGTGATTAGCAAAAGTTAAATAAAAGTAACAACACATTAGGATTTTCTAATGATTTTTTTACAGTGGGATAAAAAGTGACTAAAAATATGAATCATCAGTCTGCAGTTTATCTGTAAAGCCCTTCATGTCATGGCACTGTAAAAGGATATTCAACTATGTTATATTAATATAATGGAACATGGACAAAACCTATACTCCATTTATACACATGAAACAAAGCAATGGTGGTATTTTGTACATGACCAAAAGGGAAGATAACAGAATTAGGGTGACCATAGTTCATGATAATAAAAAAGAGGACACTTGGCTCTGTCTCGAGATACATAAATGATTCTCAGTTTTCTCAAAGATGCCTTTAATACATGTAAAGCCTCCTCTGTATCATTAGATTATTCAGCTATAGAACAAAATAATATATTTTTATAGACAATCCAGAGGTAATCCAACATGCTTTTTGGGCCTAAAATAATCTTTTCAACAAGTCAATAGTACAAGAATGAAAATAAGAAAATGAAACTGTTCTAGAAATGATGCTATTATTATAAATATTAACTATTTACTGATTTATCAACAGGATTGTTTTAGTAATTAATCTCAGTCCAAAGTTTTACATTTGACACATTTTATGATTCACCATTGTGTTAAAACTACAGGACTGTCAGAAAGGAATTTTGACCCCCTACCCTACAGCACACAATGATAAAGATGCCCTAAACAGAGGCTGATCATTTGTCAGAGCTTTTTTAATCATACAGAAGTAAACATAGCAGACATAACAATTGTTTAATTAGCAGGGTTTAGTTAATTAACAAGGTTACTGTGAATACAAAACATACTGAAGAACTAGGTTGTTTGCTGACAGACAGCTGATCAGCTACATGGAAACAGACAACATGGTAAAAAAGATTTTTGAAAGATGAGTTTTATTTATAGAACTTTGGATTTATGACTCACTTCATCCAATAATTAGATTTTCTGACTGACATGTAAACTGGGACAAAAACGCCGACTCTGGCTAAGCTCTAAGTCCGATTTCTCTCCAAAGCTCAACTAAGATAGATGTGCATGCAAACTACTGAGTAAGTTACTAGAGCTAGCCTCTGCTAGCACCAGAATGTTTACAATCCTCAACACAGAAGCTCAGACTCCAACTAAGGTAGCTAGTAAAGAGAAACTTACCAGGATGTACGGAGTCATCTCTCTGTTTTTTTTTCTTTCTTCTCTGCTCCAGATTCATGTTGGCTCGTCATCGTCGGCCGCAGCAGCGCCGCGGAGTATCAAATAAAAACATTGCAGTGATGAAGCGAAACCGAAACCAAACCTTTGGGCTGTACCATTACCGTGCGGGGGTGTGGGTGTAATGTTTGTAAATTATGAGAATAGCTATTTTGCCCAAATTTTGACCGATAGGCTAAATAATTAAGAAAACACTCAGGGGCTCTCTCTGGGCAGCTAATTTATGTGTTTTCTGAGCAATATGCTACTGTAATAACTCAACTCTGTAATAATTTTTTTGGGGCCTCCCCCAGGTACCGAGGCCCTACGCACTCTGCGTACCTTGCGTATGGACAGCGGCGGCCCTGGGTGCGCGAGCTGCCGCTAGGGGGTGCGCGAGGAATAAAGTATGGTGGTGATTACACAAAAAAAAAAAAAAAAAAAATTGCACATAAAAC
Organism: Aphyosemion australe; assembly: GCA_006937985.1. Taxonomy (NCBI): domain Eukaryota; kingdom Metazoa; phylum Chordata; class Actinopteri; order Cyprinodontiformes; family Nothobranchiidae; genus Aphyosemion; species Aphyosemion australe. Next base: position 504,920 of record SSNS01000368.1, read on the forward strand.
AATGCCGCCAATGTGCCGCAAAGCTGATGCGCATCTGGGAGCCTATATCATTTATAAGAGCTCAGACCGTGGCGGTAATGTTGCGCAATCATGTCCGTTTTATAAAAGATTATGCGATGGCGGCATAAAGGAGGTATGGGGGCGGTCTCTGCGCTTCCGTGTGCCTTGAGAAAACAAAAGGAGATGCAGCAACATGAGTTCTGGGGTATATTGTCATGTATCCGGTCCAAGATAGTGCATTTACAGTTTATGTTTGCAGTTTCTATTGTGCTTTGTTGCATTTAAGAGACTTTTTAACAAGGACACATTTGTCCCTCATTCTCCACCTCTTCATTCGCTCGCCACCTCTAAACCCACGTTTCCCGTCATTTCCGTCCACGAATAAATCGCTTGCTGCTTTGGCCTCAGACTCCAGCTGCGCGTCTCCTTTTCCCATCTTCCTGCTTAACAGCTGATGTGTCTGCTGGCCATCCATCCATGATCCTTCTCATCCTCCTTTATACATAAAACCACTAAACTACAGAGAAGTAACTATCTATCTGTCACAGGTCGCTCCAATATCTAAAGTTTTGCCGTCAATGTCTGTCTCAGTTTTCTCCGCTCCGTGACAGCACATCAGCGCACCTCTTGACACCTGCTGGTCAGCCATCCTCTGTCCTCCAGCAACAAAACGCCACTGAACCCATTCTTAGTTATATTATTTTAGTAGCCTATAACTCCGGTTTTATTTGGGCTATTAACAAAAAAAAAAAACTGGTGTGTAGTTTATAATCCGCATTTTAAACACGTTGAATAGGAAACTCAGAGAGGCGGAGTCTTGTTGCTGCGGCATCCCAAAGGTGTGTTTTCATTGGTCAACTGCAGAGAGGAGTAGGTTTTCAAGCAGTGCTTGAAGACTGTTGGAGGCTGTCTTCTTTCTAATATAGAGACTCATATCAATGCATATACTACACCTAGGCTACGATTCACCTGTACATAACGAGTTGAGCGCAGCTGAGCTTTTTTTTTTCAGCACCCCCTGCTGAAAATATGTTCCAGCGGCTATGCCCGAGAGTTTTAGCTGAAAACAGCTGGGCTTTTCTGGTTATCTTGAAGACATTTAGCCTCTCATCCTAGAGGCTTCTTCAGTTCCCAGACTTTGTAGGAGGCTGTGAGTTGTGGTCAGAAACAAACACACTGATCGTGCTGCAAGTCTTTTCTTTTTCTTTCTTTCTTGAAAACATGTTTTTTGGGGGATGGGGGTGCATCAAGACGGTCGGGACATAGAGGGGGGTGCGCGGCTAAGTTTGGGAACCGCTGACTTAACGTATCAGCAGTGAACCAACACCCCAATGGCTGGAAAATTTGTTCTGTTGTTGCAATACCACCTCTAAACACGAGATGGCGCTATAGTGTCCGTGTTCCATATTCAACCTTTAATGTCAAATGTTACCGACAGTCAGTGAGTGTTTCTTAACCTGCTATATTTGTTTGGTTGAAACTTGTTCAAGAGGCAGTTTCGATCCATTCATGATTTCTATTTATTTTTACTAAACCCTTATATAACGCTTTACTTTTCTAACGTTTTTGTTATTTGAGCACAAAAATATGAGGTAGAACATTATGCAAATGAATTCTATTGATCAAACATTCCAAAAATAGGTGTAAATCTTGGATTTTTCACCCCACCACCACCTCTACTCAAGCCGTTTGTGCCCCCCCCCCCCCCCCCCCCCCCCCCCCCCCCCCCCCTCCACACACACACACTTTTTAAATTAAAATTACTCCCACATAAATTTAGGTTGTTCTCACTTTGATAAGAAAGTAAGGAAACATTCATTATCAGTTTGACTTTCTGTGAAACTTCTTCGAGGTCTTTAAATGTAATTTTATAGTCAGAAAAACAACCTGATATTTCCTTGATTTTTATTAATGATCCAAATGTGTCTTTGAGGTAGTCTTTCTCTTCCATTACTAATATTCCTGATTAGGTTGCAGCGGTGATGATTGTAATTGATTGTCATCACTCTGCTAATTACCTATGCCATTAATAGGCAATGGTGAGCTCTTTTAATCAGCAGTGAGAGGCAGCTGCTAATTGGTTTTGTAAAATCCATCAGAGCTGTTTTCATTTTGCAGAAGCATCAAACGTTGGATTCACCTCATCAAGTCGGAACCATAACCCTCAACATAAACAAGAAGAGGTAATGTAGAAGATTGATGCAGTCATGCAATGCAGCTGTTTTTACTCGGAACATCACATTAACATGTGAGGAGGGAACGCAAATGTATAAGTTCAGGTTCACTGGGTTTGCTCGATACAACGCGAACAAATAGCTTCTGAGTTCTAAAAATGCATCTGATTGTGCATAATTTGTTAATATTTTAAGACTGGAAGTGCTGCATGGCATTGGCTCAGGAAGCAGTTATAGCCAGCGGCTGCCAGTTGACGATAACTGGCTGCATTGTCTCGTGTGTCAGCGGAAACTTGCCTGTTGCAAAGTGGTGATGAGTTCAAAGGTTGTTTATTTCATGGGCCTCTGCCCCCTGTCAGCCTGTTCATATCGGGACATGATATAGAGTCCTGACCCAGGGATGTTTTGCCTCTGGGCAGCAAAGATAGTCCTTCCTTTTGAAATCCAGCAGACCAGCAAACGCAGGAGCCATGAAGTGGATAACCATTGTGTCTTTTGTTTCAGGGCAACTAATAATGAAAAAAGAAAAGGAAAAAATATATATATAAAGGACTGAAAATACATCTCATGAAGCCAGCACTGGGAAAAGATCAAAAGAAAAACAACTGAGTCACTGGAGGAATTGTTATGAAGTGTGGTAAAGGCAACAAGATGACGCTGAGTTGAGTTTGGTTCCGAACTTCAGCCTGATCTCATAAAAACCCTCTAGTCAACTCTAATAAGCTTCCTTTTTAATCTTATCTGCAAAACGCTTCACAGTTTCCTATTCACTTATATATAAATCTGCTCTTTATAACTGCAGTAGATCTCATTGCTTTTACTCGCTGCATTATGACAGATTCTGTCATTTGAACAGGGACTTTTGGATAAAAGTTTAAACTTGACAGAGCTGGATCTAACGTTGGTAAAACAAAACTACCAACACTATGGAATTTTACATACATGTGTTGTGTATTTTAGTTTCTTTGTGTTATTATTCTCTGCTGAAAGATAATGTGTTACGTATATTAACGCTGTTAAGAGGCATGAAAAAATGTTGTAGCTAGCTTGTTTTGCTTACCAAGTTCACTTGTTTTCTCAACACATCTGCAGTGGTCTCTAGTATAAATGAATGCCTTGTGAGTCAATCTCTGTGGGAAAAAGCTCTGGTGCTCCTGTTTCAGGAAGCAGAAATTAGCTGGAGCAGAAAACAGCAGGAATTTGAGTTTCACTCATTATTATTTCTTGATATTCAGACATCTCACCTCTGATTGGCTAACAGCAACATGACTCTACCACAGACTCTGCAACATTGATGTTTTATCTCCACAAATAACACAAGCCTGAAGGAGTTCTGCTGTTTTGTGGAGTTGCTAATGCTAACGGTTAGCTTCTACTAGCAGAGAGGTGCTCTGTTCTCTCCTGGACACTAAATCAACATGTGACGTAGGTCCGTGTGGCTTCTTCTGACCCAAGCATTTCCCTGTATATTTCCTATCAGAAGCTAATGCAGGATATAAGGGTAGAAGACCATTTTCATGTTCAGCCTGCATGTTAAACTCAGAGTGACCAATCGTATTTAAAAAATAACAAGTAAAAATGGTTTCTCAGTGAACTTGGTCTTTAAGCAAATGTAGCAGAGATGAATTTACCACTTCAATTTCTGCCTTATTTGGCCTGATGTAGGAGCCAGCCAATCAATGTCCTTCATGTTTTTGTTCAGTCTTCCATTATCGTACATCATAAGCTTTTGCTTCTATCAACACCCTTTTTGGGTTTTATTACACTTATTTAAAACCAGATCCAGTTCAACCCAAACATGTAACCTACGTCACATCAGCATTAACTGTAAACATTTGAGCATGTTCACATTTTAATTTTTTTCAGCACGTCTTGAGGTGGAACAATTCTAGGTTAATCACTGCAGGTTATATGATATTAATTACATTCCCGTCCCACCAGCTGGGTTGTGAGTCTTAAATGAGCCTCATGTAAAAATAAAATCTTCATCTCTACATGTTTCACTGGAAATCAGCAGCTGAGGAAAGTGCATGCTGCACCACAGCATGTATTTCACCAAAATGTCAAACCATTAAAACTTCTCCTCCCATCCACTTCCAGCATTGTTGTAATCCAGTATTCATTGCAGCATGAAAATGAGAAATAACAAGATTAGAGGACAATTTATAAGAATTGTCTCTTGTTCGCCAAGCATTTCCACTCTCCTGGGATAGAAGGGAAACCTTGGTCTCCATGGAAACTGCGGCAGGTTTTTTGCTGCCTGACCGGATGACATGCTGCTTTTTGAGACCGGTATTAAAGTTGGCAGCCAAAGTGTCTACTCGTAAATTTCATTGCAAAATCAAAAATGTAGGAAGCATAAAAAGTGCATCACTGGAGAAATGCTTTTTTGCTTGTCGAGCACACACTGAGGATGTTTGCTTGTGTTGTGTTTAAAGTCGTAATACACCCAGAGTTATATTTAACTGCAGCTGCTGTCACTTTAATTAATATTAACAGCACTCTGAGCTGAAATCGCAGTTGAAATGTTTGGTTTTACGATTTTGAAAGTAATGTGCCAGTGTTGTAAAACTGGATCTGCATTATTATATCAAGAGAAACAGCATGCATCTGTGTTTTTATTAAATAGCTTGCTGGTTTTATAGATGGTAAAGCACTTTGTTACAATGCTTTTCAGTGTGCTACACAAATAAAGTTTATTATATAATTTAAAAGGCAGATACAGCTGAGCCCTGAGGAAAATGTGCTGCTCCCCTTTCTGGGCGATATGAGCAGCGGCCTTGAAACTACCTGTCGACATTGATCAGTCATGCAGCGGCTTTCTCTGGGATGGGACTTGCAGTTATTAGAGCGAGAGGCTGTTAGATGGAGAAAACTGTCGTCTGCTGCCTTCAACAGCTCAGGTAAGCCTGCAGGAAAACTGCCCCCCAGAGCACATCAGCCCTCGCCATCACTCCAGCTTCAAGTGCTGGTTTGATGTATCGACTCTCTCTGGTGGGCTCCCCTAAAAAGAATTGCATGGTCATTTAGTGCCCCGACTGTGTAAATTAGGACATCAAACCAGCCTCTATGCAGTTTTTTTCAGAGGGCTATAAGTTAGATTTTTACTACACTGTGACAAAATGTGAGATAGGATTGTTGATAGGTAGAGTTACTTAATGGACTTCATAAGAAAAATCGGACTCTGCTGCTTACATTTTCAGAAGCAAGCTTTTCCTTAAGGACAAAGCTTTAAGCTACAAAAAGCAAAACGCACTGCAGCAGTAATATAAATCTAGTTTTCATGGAGGCATATCACCTTACTCTAGATACTCATATCAGCTTGAAGACTGTAATCAGTTTATCCCTCTCTGCTGAAGCTATGACTTCACAAAGTGCATCAATTACAGAAACAAAACTCGAGGTTGTGCAAGAGGTGTGGGGTAAAAGAACGTTTAATTGAAGTTGATTAAGCTGAACTTAAAGTTGCATGATTTTTACACTGTGCTTGACCTAAAGCTACCTTTCCAAGTTTACTTGTGTGACTCTAACGGTGATTTGGTTTGATTGCATTTAAGATTTATATTATTTGTGACATGCAATACAATCGTTCTGTTATTGCTTTCATCCTTTCATTAAAAATTAGATGTCAGCCCTCAGATTACATATGGCTAGCAGGCAGATGCATTGGCATTAGGTTTTTGCTCTGCTAATGTTTTATGACAGTTTATTTTAGAAAGGAGTGTTGTTAATCTGTATTGTTTTTTTTAATCATGAATGTTTTGTGTAAGGTTGTAAAAGGTGTTTTATTAGATATTCTATAAGTTGTAATTTTGAGTTAATTCATATACATTTTTATTATAAACTGTTGACAGATTTCATGTTCTACAGATCCAGAGCAAGAACAACATCAAACATAAAAAAATCCACCACATTAGTTTTTTTAACAGGATTGATGAGCTAAAGGCTAGTCTGATTGCATACTGCTCCAATCTTGAAAATTTCACAGCAGTAAATGTTTTTATCTATGCTCAGTTTCACATGCCATTAGTTTACCAGCACAACTATCCCCAGAAGCAGTTACCTGCAACACATTCAAATCCAATCAGTTTATCTTTCACCAACATGTCTTAGTTCCATATTATGTAAAAGCTTATTTGTTTTAGACTAATATGATTTTTATTCTGTTTTTACTCAGTGGATAATGGGCTTGTTCAAGTTATTTTCTTTTCTTTGTCAATAGGTATTTGAAAAATTCCTTAATGGCTTTCTAGAAAGCAGCACTCAGCAGTCACTTTCTCCTCTCTTTTATGCATTGTCAGTATTTTTGTAAGCCTCTTTTTAAACCACCCATCTGTCTTCAGAAATCCTCTCGGTTCTATACACCCACACAGCAGGTAATCTCTCCAGGGCTGCCAGCACTAATGTCTTTCATACCAACTCCCCATCAAACAACATTAGTAAGCTGTCCAGGGCGTGTTCATCTATTTGTCAGGTTCTTCCTCTGTGGTCCTGCTCCATGAGGAGTCGCGTACCAGCTTGGGAACCCATTTATTCAACTCTAGGGACTACAGTAAATTGGCGCCTGCACTGCTCAGATGTTTTCAGTGTGCCTGCAGGGGTCTGTTACCCATTTGCCTCCGATGCAGCCCTCTGTATAAAGGGCAAAAGACTTCCAGCAGGTTGCAGTCAAACACTGAGCCTTAGATTGACAGCGCTGTTGTGTTGCATCTCATTGCATAAAGGTCAAATAGTACACTCACATAACATTGTGAAAAAATCTCTGTGCTTTTGTTTCATTTAGTGAAACAGAAATTCGAATGTTTCTTTGACTAACTCTGATGGAGGTAGTACTGGGAACTGGAACTCAGGAGAAAGAATACAGGGAACTGGAATTTGGGAGGAGGGAGGACAGGGAACTGGAACTCAGGAGGAGGGAAGACAAGGAACTAAAACTCAAGAGGAGGGAGGACAGAAAACTGGAACTCAGGTGGAGAGGGGACAGGAAACTAGAACACAGGAGGACAGGGTACAGGGAACTGGATCTCAGGAGGAGGGAGGACAGGGAACTGGAACTCGGGAAGAGGGAGTACAGGGAACTGAAACTCTTTTTTAACTGTATTTTAACATTTTAGGGAAAAAAAGTCACAACATGTCTCCTTTAAGTAATAATGCAACATGATAAACAACAAAATGCTTTCTGCACATTATATTTGTGATATGATGCTTGCAGTTCTGCTGCTTTGAGATTTTGTTTTGATGGTACCCTGCAGTCTGGCTTCGCATATTTCTCAGCATGGAGTAAAAGAACTCACTGAAAGAGGCATCTATGTGTTTGTTTTCAGCAGCACTGATTTTTTATATATTCACAGTCATATTGGGTAAACATACTGCTTCATGGTTGCCAATGAAATGTTTAAGGAAGTTGTTTTCCATAGCAGCTGCTCTTCAAAACTTGAAACACCATAAAACATCATTATTGAGCTTAGTTGCGAATGTTACAGTGAGCTGCAGAGGTTTTTCCAAGTGACTTATTATGCTCATTCAGATAAAATCAAATCATTTCATTTTTAATGAATGCCATTGATTTCACATGGGGTTGTATGGAAGGAAAAAAAGGAAAATAGAAAGTAGGTTGAAAATTCACTCATGTTGAATAAGCTACTTTTCAAGAAGTTTGTATGCAAACAGGCAGGAAAACAGGCCTTAAAATAACACGTGACTGAAATTACTCTTATATATATTTATTCTAGCAGCAAGCATAAATTCAAAATACTGATGCTGGCAGAATGGTTTTGTGTTCAGTACCATATCTGAAAATTCAAAAGTATCTAAGGAAACAGATATTCCTGGTCCTCCTGAATGTGACCTTGAATGATTGAAGCAAAAAAAGTGTCCAGAGAAGGTTTACCAGTCAAATAAACAACCAGCAGCATGAAGGGGCACCTTGTCCAAGTAGTCGGTATGAACTTTTCAGTTACATGAATGTACATGTTATAGCCTCAGCCAGGTAAATGTACAATCCACCGGCTGTTACCAGGACGTTTGCTTTGGCCCAGAATATACAGAAAGGCTCACAGGAATGGTTCAGCTCTCATTTCGTTGAACCATGATAAAGAACAACTCGTCCAATGACACTTTGATATTTTGGGGACTTTTCGTTCAGTTTGCTGTTTGATTAGACACAATATCTGAAAACTTTGTCCATTTGAGTGAAGTCGATTAGAAAAGATGCCGTTGGTGTGTATGTGTCATGTTTGATGCTGCTATCGTCTATTGCATCTATTTGTTTTTCTTCATGTTCATGTTTGCAGAAACCCTTTTTTAGCTTATGTGTGTTATATTATAAAGTTTTAATGCTACAAAAATCATTTTGCTTCTTTGGTTGCAAAACTCAACATAATAAGAATGTTAAATAAATACAAGGGAGAAGTTGGTAGTTACTATTAGTGTAAACCCTTGAAGCACGTGTGCTGCCCTTGAACAGATTTCACTTAAGGGACCAGAAAATATGTAAACAAATAAAGATATACCTGCATTTTTGACCCCTAATAAGTGTTCAATTGTTTATTAGCTGATTCAGTCTATTTGGAGAGTTGCACTCCATGTTGTTCAGGTAGGAAGAAGGCAAGGGATGGGTTCACCTCTGGACCTTTTTGCAGAGCTGTTTACAAAAACAGTTCAGAGATCATTCACTAACACCAACTTTTATCTGAAGTTACATTTAGATAATATATAATAGTGAAAAAAACTATAGTTATCCTCACTGGAGTTATACAAGAGGATACATCTGAAAACTAAAACTCTGATGCCATTACTGGGCTGAATTATGTCACACAAGGACCCAAGGGGCAGGCATGGATGCAATTATGGGGACAGACAGGAGGGACATGTCCCCTCCACTTTTTCAAAAGGTAGTTTTGGTCTCCTGCAGTTTTTATCTTCCAAAAACAATGACAGACAGACAGACAGACAGACAGACAGATAGATAGATAGATAGATAGATAGATAGATAGATAGATAGATAGATAGATAGATAGATAGATAGATAGATAGATAGATAGACAGACAGACAGACAGACAGACAGACAGACAGACAGACAGACAGACAGACAGACAGACAGATAGATAGATAGATAGATAGATAGATAGATAGATAGATAGATAGATAGATAGATAGATAGATAGATAGATGATAGATATTTTTAAGAATCAAGCACATGCACATCTGCGAGAAAACTTCCCAGAGCCTCTCTAAGTATTCACTTTTTTATCTTGTGGTCCAGAGCCGATCACACTGAAACCTGTGAGTGAGGTTACATCAGTCTTCACTGCCTGGGAATAAATAAACTCCCTTCCCTAATTCCCGGTGGCGTGGTCTCCTTGTTATCTCTTGGGCTACCCAAGGCCAGGAGATGTGGTAAACAACTTTTAATTAAAACCTGTTGACCCAGTTGAAACTGGCTGATGTCATAGTTTGTTTTACAGATATACTTTTTTTTTCCTTTTAATGTTATCAGTTTATTATTTTTTTGATTTTTAATTTCATAATTCAAACAAAATATATCCATTTGTTCTGATAAGTTCTGAAAAATAGTTTGTGATTTTGCAGAATGACATTCCTTTTTGATGCATGGAGGTTTGGGTTATAAATAATAGCTGATGCACTGATGTGATGTAGGTTGGGTGCAGCAGGAGGGGCACCCATAAGCCATCAATTGTGTCAAAACTGCTATGACAAATAAATATATGCAATCCCAGGACCATGAGCAAAAAAACAAAACAAAAAAAAAAAAACAGTTTACAGACTGGATGTTGATGTTTTTCGGGGTTAGGCTCTAAAAAGTATATTCTGAAAATAAAACACAAAAATAAAGAAAAAGAAGACGAAATGTGCGTGGGTGTGTTATTACAGCAGAGATACAAGAAATATTTACCTTTATATAGCAAGTTGCACTACTTAACACCTATCCATTCTTATATAAATAAAACAGAAACTTTTCTGTTTCACTGCAGTCATTTTTTAAACAAAGGTTTATTAACATTTATCTCTTAATGTTTTTATTTGATTACTGTGAGTTGAACACTGAATCAACTACTGTTATGTGGGCAGTTTCCTATCATGAATGTCTTAAATTTGAAATGATGCTTAAATTCGAGTAATTAAAATTAAAGTATTTCTAGTAATTGAAGTTTAAAAGTAAATATCAAAAAGAATGCAGCAAAATTCTCCTATTGGAAGTGTTGATGTTGTTTTGGGCTCATAACATAAATGTGTAACTTCTTCTGAAACGTTCAATAAATGCTTTCTAGTGACTTTCTAAACCAACAGCCTTAAAAGAGACTGACTTAGTGAGTTATGTGCTCTTTTCATTCTGTAATTAAATCCACATCCTGCTTTAGTTTTTTCCAGCACTCTGTTTTTCTCCACCAGCACATCTAGGCTTTTGTGCTCCGTTATCCCTGATTGTCTGATTTAGCTCACCTGTGTTAGATTACCCACACCTGTGACTGATAACGGCACAAAAGCATCAAAGCTTTGCTCTCGTCGGGGTGAGATTGTCATCTATGTTAGTGTTTCTTCTGCTTTTGCTGTGTTTTCATCCTGTTAGTTCAATATTCACCACCTTTTAAAAAAAACTGCACTTTGCTGATTCCAAGAGCTAATCCATGTTTACTTAATCATTTAGATTTATTGGCTCTTTATTTATTAGCAGCTTAATTCTACAATAACAAAGTCAGACACAAGACTCATATGGCACTCATCTGGAGTGTGCTGCACTCTTATTAATATTACAGTAAACTCAGCTGTTCTATCACTCTGTTTATGATTTTGTATGTTAATGAGGTGTTCAACATTACTGGTTCCATTGTGGAAAATTACAATCCCAGCATTCTTTAAAGGAATAAATTGAGAAGGAAAGTTATAGTTGTCTTGGTTAAACTTTGAAAATGCCTTTATACGTAATGTCATGCAATAGCCCATGATTTTCTGTGTTTTGTAGGCACTTGAAAGGATGTGTAAATTACTTAAAACAGACATGTAATGACTCTAGAAAATATATAATAGTTCTTTAGTTTTTTAAAAGCATCATTAAAAGGTTCTTTGCACTAAATCCCTCTCACATAAAGCTATTTGAGCAGTTTTATTCTGGACCGTTTCGGTTCCGTCCAGAATGAACTGTTTCAGCACTCTGTCACTTTATTAAGGAAACTGGAGCTTGCCACGCCCACCCAGCCGCCACTCAGGTTGCTATGAGCTGAGAAGCTCCGATATCTGGGAGGGACTCTGAGTAGAGCTGCTGCTACCCCAACCTGGAGAGGTGAGGGAGTGTTATGTGCAAATGTCACAAAGACATTTTGAAATGTGTTGTTTTAGGCATATAATCTCTGACAGAAACTGGATTAACAGTTTTTTTTTTTGACATTTGGAGTGTTTATAGAGGCAGTAAAAACACACATGGCGGCACACAATGATGTAAAAGGTGAATTTTGCAAAACATGTTCCCTTTAAAGGCGAAGTTCACTGAGAAACCATTTTTTGGCCTAGTGGTAGAGTGTCCGCCCCGGGACTGGGAGATCGGTGTTCCAATCCCGGTCGGGTCATACCAAACACAATGGGACCCAGTGCCTCCTCGCTTGACACTCAGCATTAAGGGGTTGGATTGGGGGGTTAAACCACCAAATAGTTCCCGAGCGCAGCCAAAAATTGTCAAATTAACATTCATGGACTCAACCATATTTGCTTGCGACGGGGAAGGCTGTTGTTGATTTAGCGTCCAGGAGAGAGCAGAGCACATCTCGGCTAATAGAAGCTAACTGTTAGCATTAGCAACTCCACCACATGGGAGAACTCCTCCAGGCTTGTGTTATTTGTGGAGATAAAACATCAACATTGCAGAGCAAACTGAGTCATTGGTAGAGTCGTGTTGCTGTTAGCCAATCAGAGGTGAGATGTCCGAATATCAGGAAATAAGGCAAGGCAAGGCAGCTTTATTTGTATAGCACATTTCAAACATGGAGGCAATTCAGTGTGCTTTACAGAGCAGGAGCAACAAACGCATTAATCAAAATACACAAAGAAATAATTCAGACAATTAGATAAAAGGCATAGTCAAAAAAGTTTAGCAGTAAACAGTGCAGAAGGAGCAGCATAAGAAACATTCAATCATAGGCTAATGAATACATGAAGGCTTTTAATTTTAATTTAAAAGTTACTAGAGTTGGGGCCTGTTTGAGGTCATAAGGAAGCTGATTCCATATGAGCAGCATAATGACTAAAAGCAGCTTCACCTTGTCTGGTTCTGACCCGAGGTTCTACCAGCTGACTGCTGTCTAGGGATCTGAGAGCCCTGCTAGGTGTATATGCTGGAAGGAGATCCAACATGTACTTAGGCCCCATACCATTGAGTGATTTATAGACTAGTAGAAGCACTTTAAAATCGATTCTGTAGTTTACTGGCAACCAGTGCAGAGTTTTTAGAACAGGGGTGATGTGCTCAGTTCTCTTAGTTCTCGTTAGGACCCTAGCAGCAGCATTCTGAATAAGCTGCAGTTGTTTTACGGCTGTTTTGGGAAGACCAGTCAGGAGACCATTGCAATAATCTAGTCTGCTGGAGATGAACACATGAATGAGTTTCTCTAGGTCTTGTTTCGACATGAGACCTCTGAGTCTTGCTAATTGATGGAGATGATAAAACGCTGATCTGGTTATAGCCTTAATGTGACCAGTGAAGCTCAGGTCTGAGTCAATGGTAACACCAAGGTTTCTAACCTGAGTCTTAGTCTTTATTCCTCTAGAGCCAAGTTGAGCAATAACTTCCATCCTCGGTTTTTAACTCCCAAAGACAATAACTTCTGTCTTGTCTTTGTTTAACTGAATGAAACTTGACTTCATCCAGTCATTGACTTGCTCTAGGCACTGACAGAGTGTGTCTAGGGGACCGGATTCATTAGGTGATAGAGCTAGATAGATCTGGGTGTCATCTGCATAACTATGATAGGCAATGTTGTTGTTGTATATGATCTGACCCAGGGGGAGCATGTAGAGGTTGAAGAGCAGTGGCCCAAGAATGGAGCCTTGGGGGACACCACATGTCATAGTGATCTGCTTTGATCTATGTTCACCAATAGAAGCAACATAACCCCTGTCAGCAAGGTATGATTGGAACCAACTAAGGACTGTACCTGATAGTCCCACCCAGTTTATGAGTCTATCTAATAGGATGTTGTGATCCACAGTATCAAAAGCTGCAGTGAGATCGAGCATCACTAAAACAGATGTTTTGCCTGAATCTGTATTCATACGGATATCATTTAATACCTTAATCAGTGCTGTCTCAGTGCTGTGGTGTTGTCTGAAGCCTGACTGAAAACCATCCAGGATGTTGTTTGTCTCCAGGAAGTTGTTCAGCTGGATCATAACTGCTTTTTCAACAATTTTCCCAATGAAGGGAAGACTAGAGATTGGTCTATAATTATTCATCTCTAAGGGATCTAGTTTGCTTTTCTTTAGAAGAGGCTTGACAGCAGCAGTTTTTAATGAAGTAGGAAAAATACCTGATTTTAAGGAGTAATTAGTAATTTTCAGTACATCATCTTTCAAGCAATTAAAAACCTTTTTAAAGAAGTTTGTTGGCAGTATATCAAGACAACAGGTAGATGAGTTTAAGCTATTAACTATGTTTTCCAGTGTTTTAGCATTAATCATGTCAAAGACTGGCTTTCTAGCTAAAGTATTGCTATGTGGTTGTAGGGGTGGTCTTGGTGTGTTGGTTGACAGGGAGGAGTGAATGGCTGATCTGATGTTTAGTATTTTATCATCGAAAAAGGATGCAAACTCATTACATTTAGTTTGAGACTTGAAATCAGGGGCTACCTGTGTTGGTTGGTTAGTTAGCCTCTCAATAGTGGCAAACAGAACACGGGAATTGTTGATATTATCACTTATGACTTTGGAGAAAAAGGCTTGTCTCGCCTTTTTAAATTCAGAGTTGTAGGTGTGGAGCTGCAGTCTGTAGGTCTCATAATGATCGGGCAGGCTACTTTTCCTCCATTTACGCTCAGCTTTGCGGCATTCTCGCTTTTGGTTTGTAACAGATTTAGTGAACCTCCATGGAGCGTTTTGTTTCCTAGAGATGAACTTGGACTTTTCTGGGGCAATGGTGTCAAGAATCTCTAGAGATTTGCGGTTGAAATGATTTAGAAGGGAATCAGCACAGTTGGATGTTAGACTTGTTGACATATTCATTAGTTCACTAAAAACTGATGCAGTGTGATCACTTAGGTACCTTTTTTTGAGAGGCTCCAAATCCTACCATTTTTCTGCTCAGCTTTCCTCTGGCTCACTCCCAGTTCCTGAAACAGGAGCGCCAGTGCTTTTTTTCCCTCAGATATCGACTCACAAGAAATTAATTTATACTAGAGACCACTGCAGATGTATTAAAAAAATCAGTGAACTTGGTCTTTCAGTTACCACCACATAAAAATGTAGCTTAATAGGTGTAAAATCTACAGGGTTGCAGCCTTTTTTTTGTTTGATAAGCTGTGATAGCTATCTGAAACAAGCTTGACCCTAAAGCGAATCAGTTGTAAATGTCCATCTAGTGATTTCTTTGTAAAAGCCTCATTAAGATCTGCCCCAAGGTTAATTACATAGTTTGCTAATAGTCAGTTTGTGTGAGGAGTGACAAGGCCAGCTGAAAATCAGTTTTTTTAATTATCCAGAGTAGCAAGGACAAGGACTTGTTCTTCTTTTGACGAGGAGATATCAGATAGATCACATCTTTCTGCTTTAAACTAAGTAACCAAATTACCCAATCAAACTAGACATTAGATGTGTTTGCAACTAAAATCACAATAGTCAAAAAATTGTCATTGAGAATATTGCTTCTAACTTTAATGTTTCACAAAAACGTGGGTGACTAGTTCTCAGCCACACCTCCTGTAACACAACAAGAAACCACGTGTCAAGGCCCTCAAATATCAGTTCCCTTTTCACTTACAAAGTCATTGACTTCCTTCCTGCTCCCATTATCACTGTGTGCAGGAGGTATGAACACATTTCATAGTGGTTGTCTTTAAGATGAAGTATTGTTTTATCACTGATGGTTTCCTGCTGGGTTCTCCAGGGGAAGAGAATGTGGCTGTAAGTTCCACACGTCACTGTAAGACATCTCCATTGTGCCAGGAGAAAACACTTATGCAGAGCGGAGCGGACAGCGCTGGAACGAATATGAGTTTTGACACTGGGACATATATCAAAGCGGCCACTGCATATAACACAGTCCAAGTCATCAGGTTCACTGGTTAGAAACAATGAGACAGTTGGTAATGGACCTCTCATAGAGAGCTTTTCTCTGAACTGAGAGGTCAGTCAGTATTTGTGTCAAAGGTGGCTTAATACTCCTGGGAGTTATGTGAGTTCTCTGTGGACCTTGGAAAGAAAATGTTCAGATTAATATATTAAAAATGAATGAAAACTATGACAAAGCTTCAGGAAGAAAATATAAAAAATACAAAATTTTGTAAGCTAAATCAGAAAGATGGTTTTATAATTATATTTATTTCAAATTATTACTTACAAATCTAACAAGCTTACCAGTTATTCTCTCCATCAGATTCTACACAAAATCATCTTTTAAAGGTTGAATATGGAACAATTTAATAAAAAGCTCTATTTAAAAAAAACACTACCTCCACAAGTGTTTAGAGGTGTGCAGAATGAAGGTACAGAATTTCTTTTAAAAACTATATTTGAATAAAAAAAAAATCAAATATTTATTTTGACGGGCATGACACTGGGTTTATGTTTACATCTACCAGCCACTAGAGGGCATCATTGCAGGTTGCCAAATACGGTAAACAGTCCGCTCGGCACAGCAAGGCTGGCACTGTGGAAAATGGTGGACTCGGCAAGTCAAGCAGCTGCTTCTATCCTTCTCAGAAGAGGAGCGACCATAAAAGATCTAAAACCAGAGTGAGTTTAGGTCATCACTGGACATGGTGCTGGCTGCTCACTTCACGTATCGGCAGCTAACTTGGCATCCCGACGGCTGGAGATCTTGTTCTATTGTTGCAACTACAACCTGCACACACTAGATGTCGCTTTGGTGTTTATGTTCTATATTCAACCTTTAAGCTTTTACTCCAGACATCAGTATGAAATCATTTGGATTTCAAACAAACGTATTATTTATGGGTCAAACTGACCAATCAGAAAAGACTAAAAATAAGAAATGAGACCTGAAAACAAATTTTTTTTGATAAAACGTGCAACAACTGTTTGCAGTTCTGTATATATGTATTAAACTTCACAAATCTTATAGCAGACCACCACCAAGAATCAAAATAAATAAATATGTGTTTCTCTTCTTCCCTTAGTTTAGGTGTATTTTCCACTAAAATGACAGTCTTCCTTTACCCGGGGACATTTCTATCTGCAATGAATGAATTGTAACTCACTTTTAGTCCAAAAACATCCACATTCTATTTGTCTGCATCTTTCATTTGTAATTTAAAAGTAATCAGAATCCAGACAGGCTTTTACATACCAATACAGAAGATAGTAAACTGGCAAAGACTCAGGGAAATTAAGTAATAAAAAGCAGACAGGGAAACAAAAGAAGAGTTAAATCACATTCTAAAATTTTACTAAACCCCCAATAAAAGGAAATTGTTGGCCAAAACCCATCTCACACATTTGCAAACTCCGTTCTGGGAATCAGGCTCTAACATTGCAATAGAGGCAACCAGCGTGAAGCAGCTCAGATTGAGACAAACGGTGCTGCTGTTTTTATAGCTTCTATCTCCCTGCAGCAAACGGTGCTGCTCACCATAACCACCCCCTACATTATTTACACCTAGTTTTTATTAGGCCAATCTTGACACATGTGCCTGTGATCAATGAGCATGCTTGTTTTATTTTTACTTTTTTTACCCTGCAGGGTAGCTGAAGTGGGGCCATGGCTAACTGTAATGATGGGCTGAAATTTTATTGCTTTGTTTTTATTATTTTCTGGCAGGAAAGACATTGGGATGGATTATATTGCAGGAATATGAGTTTTGCATTCAGGAAAAAGCCAGTCAGACAGTCTATTTAGATATCTAAATAAAAATCAATTATTTCTTGTAGGAATGTAGGAATATGCCTGTCTGATTTAATATATAAATTCCTTAAAATGGATGGACTGAGATGATTTGTCTCAGAGCCAAATTGCTCAGGACAAGTGGTCCTCCATTTAAATGGTACTTATGGGGTAACTATTGAGGTTCGGTATCTTTCCCAAGGACACTTTGACATTTGGCCCACCAGCTTATATGAATGGAGCAACACAACACTACGCTTTTGGGACACGTCCAAAACACGACGCTTTGTGACCGGTGGAAACACACACATTGACTATAACAGCGGCTAATTGCTGCGTACTACGCTTCGCTGATATAAGGCTATGCTTACCCATCCGGTGGAAAGGCCCAGTAAGACTCTAAGACTGAACCCTTTCGTAAACACTGTTCCAGCCAAAGAGGTACAAAAGCTCCCCTTTACAAACAAACAACTTTGCTTAAAGTTGATGGTTTTAACATAGCCTGCAGGAACATTAGCTGCGTTTACATGCGCCAAATTTCCCCTATCCCATTCAAATCTTGGTTGATCGGAAATCCCAAATCTCTGTTTACATGGCCACTAACTGAAGTGATCCGATCATGCAGTGAGTATTCATGCACCAAGCATTAAATCAGATTTAATAGGTTAAGCATGCGCAGAGTTGTTTTTCATGAAAAAAAAATTGTAAACAAACGCCATCTTGTCCACAAGTCTTTTGCCATTTTGAATTTTTGCCTTGTAATACGCCGCTTTCAAACTTTTCCAGCTGTTTTTGATTTGGTCGATATTTTGATGAATTCCTGCTTCCTGCATCTTTAGATGCACTTGAGTGTATAACTCTGCATTTTTAGCCTTTTGGCCATCGAGACGTTCAATAATATTGAGCTAATATTTGATCTGATAGGGCATTCATTCAGATTACTTGTGCCCAATGAAGCGTAGCTACTGTGTCAACTTCTCTGTCTCCTAGTCCTAGTTCTGCATCAGTTACATTTCAGTTATATCTGTCAGATGAAATAAGCTGAAATAATGACATGGATGCTTTTGTTTAAAACATGAACATTGGGGCATGCAGTGTCTCAGAATATGTTTATGAGCCATTTTAGTGAGTCAAATATCCTCTCTCGGGAGATTTTGTTAACCAACCGTCAGTTCCTGGTAATAAAATGAAAAAGGTATATGTTTTCTAAGTAGCTGCATATTCCCAGCTGTTGTAGTTGAGTCAAATATATTTCAGTCAATATATTGTATTTCTTTAGTGCTTGCATACAGTAACAAGGACAGTAGCCCAATTAAATCACCAACCCACTACATAACTATAGCTCATTTTATCTGTGGCTGGACCCTTAATGAGTAAAAAAAGAATCAATATTACATAAATGAGTTGACTCAAAAGTCACAAAATCAAAGAAATTATCTCTCAGTGAAATCACAAAAATATCCAACCTGGAGTTTATTTATGACTATTCACACAGAATCCCATCTCTGATACATATTTAAACAAATATGACTGAAAAGGACTGCTGTTCGTTTTGAGATGTGATATTCACACATCATTATGCAGTCAGTGCCTTTTACTCTGATGCTGTCAACTGACACATCCATACAGGAAAAGGAAAGAGTGGAATTCTGAGCAGCTCCCCTCAAAAATACATATTTATATTAGTTACCGTTGAAATGTTATTGAAATAGATCTGACCTTACCTCAGCTCGGGAACAAAAATGAATTATATATAACCTATACAGACTTCACTTGGCAAATAAGCGAGAATAATACATACTATGAAGCGCTGAAGATGCACTTTTCAAGCTGTTAAGCCAGGAGGACATTCACATTGGTGAAATGTCAAAGCTTGAAATCCACAGGAGATGCATTCCTGGATTTGTAAAGGGATTTTCTTTGAAGCAGATGCTAGTGAATATTAATGTCCAGAGGAACCGTGGACGTATCGCTTTGTGCTGCTCGAAAGTGGTCACGACAGCATTCAGGGACTCTGCACAGGTAGAGTTCTTGAAATCACATAAAAAAGAAAAGGAAACCAAAATGATTTGTTTCGACACATAATTACACACACAAAAAATCATTTGTGAACGGTTTCACCAAAATTAAGGTCTGAGTGTGTTGAACTGCACCATCTGCTGCAAAACAACTAAAGAGCATCAAATGCAACATAAAAATGTAGTCATGTTTGAAGTTTAAGCAGATTTTTATGGAAGTGTATTATTGTCAGTGGAGGGAAAAAATATAGGGATGATATCTCGTAATAATCACAAAGTTTCTCGTTATGACGTGATATAAATCTAGTTTCAACAAGAAACGTTCTCGTAATAGCAACATAAAAGTCATTTTAACAAGAACGTTTCTTGAAATAACGTGTTGAATAACCTGTAATAATCTATCTATCCATTGTCTATACCCGCTTATCCACGCAGGGTCGCGGGGGGCGGTGCCTATCTCCAGCAGTATCTGGGCATGCAGGCGGGGTACACCCTGGACAGGTTGCCAATCCATCGCAGACTCGCAATAACGACATAGCTCTAAAGGGTAAAACACAGATCTCAAGGGATGTTTGAATCTCGTTCAGAATAAAACGACTGACTCAGAGAGAGCTTCTTTATGGCTTTTTAAGGAGCTGTAATTAGTCAGAGGAACATGTTCCTCCACACTTCAGTCAGGCTGTCCTCCACCTTGAAAACAACGAAGAAAACAGCCCTCACTTGGATTTCTTGTCCACGCAAATTTGTGATACTTTCTTGGTTGGTTTGCTACTCTGACAAATACACAAGAGTCGAAACGTTAGCTATTAAAAACTTTTCTTATTTTCATTCTTATTGTTCACTGGTTGTTGAGAACCGACTAGTGAGGGGATAATGCGCAGAGGCTTTTGTCTTTGTGAAACTTTCTGTTTGTGCTTTTTCACATATGTTCCCTTTGTGAGGAAAATCTGAGTGTTTTTGGTGTTTTGTGCCACTTTAATGCAACCTCTCAGCATAAAGAGCTGTCAGTCTGTTGCCTTGGCAGCTGGGTGTGCATGACTGAGCCAGTGGAGAAGAGAGCTAGCGAGTGTAATTTGCTGATTTATGCGTCGTTATTTGGCGATTTTTTTACCCGTTGTTGTGGTGCTGCTGCTGCTGTATTTTCTAAAGGCTAAACATCAACAATTTGTATAATTTTCCCATTCATTCGGAGAAGAATGCAACATATAACCGTCATTTTACCATTATGACCTATCTCATTATTACGTGAGACTAAACACATTATTTCAAGGAACTTTCTCATTAAAACGTTTATGATGTTATGAGAAAGTTTCTCATTGAAACAAGATTCATGTCACGTTATAACGAGAAACTTTGTCGTTATAACAAGAAACTGCTGCTATATTTGTTTCCTCGCACTGACAGCAATATGCTTCCGTAGATTTTAGTATACTATTACACAATGTTGTAAAAAGAAATCTAAACTTATCCTAAATTGTAAGTTTTTTTTCTTGAGCTTCTATTAGAGATAGAATGAAAATGTGTTTTTGAAAAAATATATTTTGCACTGGAAAACTGGAGATGCTCCAATTTTTAAAAAAGCATTTGGTTATCAGAATCAGCCACTGTCCCTGACCTGCCTGAGGTCTTATATTTTGTTTTCTTGGGCCAGA
The DNA here is from genome assembly GCA_006937985.1 of Aphyosemion australe. Classification (NCBI taxonomy): domain Eukaryota; kingdom Metazoa; phylum Chordata; class Actinopteri; order Cyprinodontiformes; family Nothobranchiidae; genus Aphyosemion; species Aphyosemion australe. The sequence continues at coordinate 525,829 of SSNS01000368.1, forward strand.
GGGACGGTCGGGGTGGGGGTCTGTTACTGTGTGACTGTCAGTCTGCATTGAAAAAGCCAGCATTTCTATCCAGTATGTGGACTCACTGTTGCTAGGCAGTATGTTCACGCTGGCCATCTTTACTTGTGTGATTATATTTTCTAGTGACTCAAAACACCAGTGAAGTAATGCATTTTGTTAATTAGATTTCTCTGCGATAAATCAGAATCAGGCTGCATGGTGGTGCAGTAGGTAGCCCTGTTGCCTCACAGCAAGGTCACAGGTTGCAATCTCAGCTGTGGTCTATCTGTGGAGTTAGCATGTTCTTTCCATGCTTACGTTGGTTTATGGTTTCTCTGCTTTCCTCCCACAAGATGAAGGCATGTTAGTTAAAAACTAATGCTTGCTTTGGATAAAGCATCTGTTAAAGGAGACATACTGTGCAAAACTCTTTTGCTTCCTTTTGTGCTGCAGTGTGGGTCTCTACTGCCTCTACAGGAGGAAAAAAAACTGTCCATTTTCTGTCAGTGTTTGGTTTTGGAATTGTGAGTCTGTCACAAAAGTCTGTGGAGTCACAAACAGGGAAATATGCATAGAACCCTTTTTTGTGGATAACACATTGATGTTGCAGAGCAAATGGAAGCAGTGAAGACTTAAGTTGCTGTTAGCCAACCAGAGGCGAGATGTTTTCTGCCCCTACTCCGACTAACTTCTACTTCCTGAAACAGGAGCGCCAGAGCTTTTTTTCCATAGAGAACAACTCACGAGGCATTCGTTTATACTAGAGACAACAGCAGATTTATTGAAATAGTGGTGTAGGCCTTCTGTGACAGAGACCCTGAAACGACTCATTCTGTAAAGTTCTGAAAATGAATAAAAAAGAATAAAGCTGCTGAAATTGCTTCCTGTGAGACAGAGTTTTTGCAAAGAACTTCATAAACCTGTTTTGTATGAACCACAGAACTATTATATATTTTAAAATGTCATAATAGTGCATTTCAAATTAATAAACATAAACTCAGCCAAAATATATCATCAAGTCAGAGGTGAAAATGTCAGAACGTAATCAACGTCTACATCTTCTGATTAACGTTTTAAGTCAATCCAATTCTAAATTGTTGCCACAACTAATCAACCTTATCAACACAAAGATGTTGCATGATTGTGCACATAAATGTTCATTTCAAGGACCAAAACACCAATAACTTCCTAGTTTCTCAAATCTTAGCGTTAAACTCTGGCATGAAAGGCCTTCAAGGAATGCTGAACCTTCAATTCACTTTTTCTCTGATGTCTCCTTAGAGGATCAGCAATTAACCTTCAAAAAGAGCAAAAAAAACCCAATCACCCAGTGAATTCAACTCAGTACACCTGCAGGATCAATGACGATAACATTTAAAAGCGTTTGTGCATTTGTAACCATAATTGAACCTTTTCTCACAGTGATGGTCATTTTTCACATTAATGGTCCTTTATTAATGTGAAAAATAAGAGCGGAGCGTTAAGGTGGAAACTCTGTGGATAACTAATGATTTATCTGTCTGCTTGATGTAAAATAATCAGTCTTTATGTTTTGAAACAACAACCAAACCTTCATTAAGGATAAAATGTTAGAAATCAGTTGCAGTGAATTTCAGTGACCTTCTAATAAACTGGTGTGAGTTACAGTTAATCCATTAGCTGACATGCGTGTAGTTAATGTAACTTTTCCGTCTTGGGCAGTTTGGGCAGCGTGATTAAGGTGAAGACTCACAGCTGGACGCCTGGATTGTAGCTACCACACGTTTATGATTTCAAACACCTATCTGATGTTCCTTTCCCTCGGTTTTGAAGGAAGTCACAAAGTCACCGTGCAGCACGGATGAGGTCATGACCCCATTTTATTTTCAATCACTCACTATTTTTCTTTGACAGTGATAGCTGAGCTAAACTTTCAAACCAGAGCACGTCTTCAGAAAAGATACGTGCATTTTCTTTCAACCAAGACTTTATAGATAAAATCACTGCAAATATTTAAATGTAGGATAATAGAACTGAAAACAGATGAAGACAAATGTCTGCTCTTGGTTTCTGTACAGTAACTAGGCTACACATAACTCAGATGGATGACATCTCAAATTTATTATATTTTACCAACTTCCTCTGCTTATCCAAAGTTAGTCTGGATGCACTGCAGACATCTCTCCCCAGTGATGCTCTCCAGCTGCTTCTGGGGGAGCCTGAGGTGTTTCCAAACCAAAGAGAATTTATAATTCCTGCAGCGAGTTCTGGGCTGGTCCTGGGGTCTCCTTCAGTGGGACATGTCTGGAAAACTGACAAAGGATGTTTATATATCAACTAAACTAAAACAAAAGGACAGAAACATGTGCTCATGGGTCGACGATTTAATCTTTGTGATGTAAGTTTCATGTGAACTCTCATGGATCCATTTTTGTAGTTTTCTCTTGTATCTGTGTCTATATTTGCAGCACATTTTGAGCTGTGAGAGGCTGATGTTAAATGTTTTGGAAACATTTTACAGCTTAAAATAGAAACTATAAATCCTAATGAATCCCATCTGGCTCATGATGCTACATGGGAGTTTTAACTACCCAGTTGTATTTTTCCCCCTTTATATTTGATTTTGGTAACTCTGTTTGCATTTTTCTCCTGAATAACTCTGACACGTTTGCACAAAGTTGTGTTTTTCATGTTGTTTTTATACCGTCACTTCCTCGTTCATTCTTTCTGGCTGTCCTTGATCCCAGTGAAGTCAACAGCTCACTTGTGAAGGCTACGTGTGAACAGTGTACCGCTAATAAGAAAAAGATTGTGAATTAATTCTGCAGCAGGAGAGAAAGGTGTTTGAAAGTCAAAGACTGGCAGCTATTGTACATTGAACCAAAATTTTCTTATTTTTTTCCCCAAGTGTTGAATTTTGAAGTAGGACCTTGAGAGTGTCTAATCACGAACTGAGCTGTGCTGCAGAGGAAGAAATAATGATGAAGACGAGGGTCCAAAGACACAAGGACTGCTGCATGTCTGGATAAATGACAGAAGAACAGATGTAAAAGAAAAGGATGAGATTGGAGTTTTAGTGATTCTTTTTCTGCAGAACAGTTTGATATAATTGCCTCCATACTGCAGAGAAGCTCTTCAGGTATTTTAGGTTCTGGGTTCCTTTCATCAGATACTAGAGTCTAAAAAAAGAAAAATCATTTCTTTTAAGACCCAGAACCTCAAACCTCCCTCTGCACTAAGCATGTCATGCTGCTGTGGGTAATATAGCTACCATGTGGCGTTTGTTAAGGAAAAACACTTCCATATGCGGTGTGTGTATGCATCCCCTTCAAGATTTATGAATGAATAAGCTTCAGTTGCTCCTGAGGAGATTCGGCCAGCAAAAGGCTCATGTTTGGAATTTTCCAGTGGAGTGCATTTGCTCTGTGGCGGTGTGTTTGTTTGTGATTCTGCCAAAGCACTTTCCTTTTGGTTGAGCTGAGAGGTGTAACTGATTATCTTCCTCCGTTCCAATTACACAAAAATGTGACCTTGATTGTTAACAGGGCTAAATGTAGGGACAAGCATGGAGTCGCTTCAGAAGGTCGTCTCTAAAGTAAAGGCTTCTGAATCAGTTGTTTTCATTGGTTAGATGGCTACTTTATTACTTTACTGTTCTTTATCTTTTTATGAGCTGCAGCTAGTTATTTAGTCTTTAGAATATGTTTAAGGCTATAATTTAACCACTTTTCAGTAATAATTTAACAGCTGTTGACATGTTTTTCTTCTGAAGTACCACATTAATAAGTTCAGAAGTTTAAATTTGATTTATAGCGTCCAGAGAAGCAAGTAGCTGAAAAGTAAAATAAGGACTGCAGATCTGTTTGAATTGATAGATGGGTATAAAGATAAACTCACACACACTCCCCTTATTCACCCAAAGCCATGTTGTATATTTGGACCAAGAGAACAAGGCAGGAATAATGTGAATAAACAGGAAACAACATAAAAAAATCTGATGTGTATTTTAATTTTTTTAATCTGGAACATGTTTCGTTCATCGCGTGGACATCAGGGGCAGTTCCACTAGATTGGCAGACCAGGGTGGTGGTCCCCCTATTTAAAAAGGGGGACCGCAGGGTGTGTTCCAACTACGGGGATCACACTCCTGAGCCTCCCTGGTAAGGTCTATTCAGGGGTTCTGGAGAGGAGGGTCCGTCGGATAGTCGAACCTCGGATCCAGGAGGAGCAATGTGGTTTTCGTCCTGGCCGTGGAACACTGGACCAGCTCTATACCCTTGGGGGGGGGGTCCTGGAGGGTGCGTGGGAGTTCGCCCAACCAGTCTACATGTGTTTTATGGATCTGGAGAAGGCGTTCGACCGTGTCCCTCGGGAGGCCCTGTGGGGGGTACTCTGGGAGTATGAGGTACCAGGCCCCTTGATACGGGCTGTTAGGTCCCTGTACGACCAGTGTCAGAGCTTGGGCCGCATTGCCGGCAGTAAGTCGGGCTCGTTTCCGGTGAGAGTTGGACTCCGCAAAGGCTGCCCTTTGTCACCGATTCTGTTCATAACTTTTATGGACAGAATTTCTAGGTGCAGTCAAGGTGGTGAGGGGATCTGTTTTGGTGGCCTAAGGATCAGGTCTCTGCTATTTGCAGATGATGTGGTCCTGTTGGCTTCGTCAGAACGTGATCTCCGGCTTTCGCTGGAGCAGTTCGCAGCCGAGTGTGAAGCAGCTGGGATGAGAATCAGCTCCTCTAAATCCGAGACCATGGTCTTGAGTCGGAAAAGGGTAGAATGCCTTCTCCAGGTCAGGGGTGAGGTCCTGCCCCAAGTGGAGGAGTTTAAGTATCTTGGGGTCTTGTTCACGAGTGAGGGAAGGGTGGAGCATGAGATCGACAGGCGGATTGGTGCTGCGTCTGCAGTGATGGGGGCGTTGTACCGGTCTGTCGTGGTGAAGAGAGAGCTGAGCCGAAAGGTGAAGCTCTCAATTTACCGGTCGAGCTACGTTCCTACCCTCACCTATGGTCACGAGCTTTGGGTAGTGACCGAAAGAACGAGATCGCGGATACAAGCGGCCGAAATGAGTTTTCTTTGCAGGGTGTCTAGGCTCTCCCTTAGAGATAGGGTGAGAAGCTCGGTCATCCGGGAGGGGCTCGGAGTAGACCCGCTGCTCTTCCACATCGAGAGGAGCCAGTTGAGGTGGCTCAGGCATCTGACTAGGATGCCTCCTGGACGCCTCCCTGGTGAGGTTTTCCGGGCACGTCCAACCGGGAGGAGACCCAAAGGAAGACCCAGGACACGCTGGAGGGACTATGTCTCTCGGCTGGCCTGGGAATGCCTTGGGATTCCCCCGGAGGAGCTGGCCCAAGTGGCTGGGGAGAGGGAGGTCTGGGCTTCCCTCCTTAAGCAGCTGGCCCCGCGACCCGACTCCGGATAAGCGGAAGAAAATGGATGAATGGATGGATGGATGTTTCGTTCATTTACATAGACATGGTTGAGACTGTGTTGGAACCAGCCACTAGGGGGAACAGTTTTCTGTTTTAGCCTCAACTTTTGGTCTCTGGTCAGATGTCTAGCTGTGTGCATGTTTCTGTGGCCAATAAAAATATGAATATGTGAAAACATTATATAAAATAACATTCATAAATAAAAAAATCCACATAAAAACTAACATAATTGATGAATTTGTCCTTGTGTGGATAACAGTACAAATATCAGAGCTTAACAATTAAATACATGCCCAAACTTGTATAACTGTAAAAAGAAACACATTTAAATTATGCTGAATGAAGATCAGTTGAGCAAATGTCTGGAATGCATCAGATGGAAACCTGATCCTGATAGTTTTTTTTTTGTTTGTTTGTTTTAAATAGAGCACACCTATTATGCAGTTTTTTCCCTGGAAAGTGAGATATTCAGTTGGGATTTGTCTCCTAACCTGTCTAGGTTAATTTGAATGAAATCCCCAAAGAGCACACTTACAACATGTAGTCCTAATTCATCTCAGCTTTCTGCTAAAATGGAAATATCATTAATTATATAATGTTGATTTATACATGATTTAGTTTTAGTTTTTTATTTCCAAAAAATAAGACGAAACAAAATCCACAGATGTAATTTTTTGGCTGTTCGTTGTACCACCAGAGCTTGCCAAGAGTCCTTTCTCATCATCATTAGAACAGAAGATGCTTCTCAAAGTCAAGTAATGAGAATATTCACTGAGATCATCAGAAATCTTTCCAAAGCTCGCCCAAACGTAAGGCTCCTTAGACTTGGGATAATTTAAAAGGATGTTTCTGTATATTATCTGAAATCGTAAAATCTTCAGCATACATGAAACTTGGAGCAAAAATAACATACCGGTATGTTAAACTTGGAGCAATATGCAGAAATTTAGAATCTTGTTCAAAGATCTTTCTAAATCCACTGATCCTTCAGTCTCTGCAGCTCACTCTTTGCTTTGCAGAGTCACTTTGAGCCTCTTGAGGGCAGTGTAAACAATAAACTCAGTGGAAAGACGACCTCAGCCACTACAGGTGGACTCAAATTTGACCAAATTGACATTTCCCATCATGCCCACACAGTTTGCATCCCAACCTGAGTGGAGGAGGCCAATGGGGACAGAAGAAAAGAGACATCTCAGTGCAGGAATACAGTAGAGCACTGAGTTCAGCTAAATCTTCTGTCAGAGCTGTTACCTTACACTTAAATTCAAAAATAAGGGCTGCTTATTGTATTAAACACAAAGACAAGGGTCAAAGCTTAAGAGTAAAGAAAAACAAGAGTCAGAGCAAGACTGGAAGACAAATACAGACAGATTGTGATAAAAGGCAGAGATTTGCATTTGCTTCAGGCCTGCGCCATAGCCTAAGGTCTCAGGAAATAATTAACCCTCATCCAAACCAAGTGGATGAAATGTTCAAACATGTCTGGCTGACAGAGTGTTTGTGGGAGTGCATCTGGAGGAGGGCTGGTGGGAGTTGGATGCAGGCAGCCAATCTTAGAGCGCTTCTCCTGAGGCTCTGCCTAAAAGTGGGGTCATCACCTTCTGATCTGGAAATTGAATTCCGATGATTCTGGTTTCTTCCGTGCAAATCTTCCCTCAGGGCCTCCCACCCACACAATGTGCTGCAAAACCTCCTTCGCAGCTCCTGTGGTCTTCTCAGTTTTATCTAAAGCCCAAAACTGACAATTTACTTACATGTGGTGTTTAAATAATTTGTCATATTATGTTGGCTGAACATTTCATTTTAAATTTGTTCTTTGGAGCCAAAAATCCTCACCAGATGCAAAATGTAACACTGCAGTCAGTCAGATTATTTATTTGTGAGTCAGTCTCTCTGGTAAAATGGTTTTGTTTTTCACAAAAGCCCAACAGCAATTTGAAGAAGGCTCAAAGGGAATTTAATAATTCCCTAATTTAGGTTTAAATTAGAAACAGAAAAAAAACAAAGCAAAAAAATAAACAAAGCACACATTTGGTTGCTGTCATTAGCTTTCAGGGAGGGCGATGCAGATGTTTGTTTGGTGAAATCTGCCAGACGAGGGAACCCAGCCAGCGAGGCGGGTATAAAGAAACTCGAGCAGCAGTTTGGTGTTCACCACAGCCTCGGGAGCACATGCCAGAGCGAACACAACAAAGCTGATGCACCAGACGTGTTCGCTCCAAGCAGCCTTCACAAGCATTCTTTGACCCAGATCCAAAATCCTCAGACAGAGGACAAATAAACAAAACAACACAGTGACACTGCATGAGTTTAACAACATTATCAACCCTCCTGTGTGTGCAGCTGATGTGGATTTGCATCAGTGTTCTGTAAATAGAGTGCTTTTTTTTCTCTTACTAGGAGAAAATATCTTAAATAATATTAAAACAGTGATCCTGCAGACAATTACTAATAACTGCTTGACTTGCTGACGCATATTTCTTTTTTTGCAAGTATTTCTTCGTGGAAATGAAAATGTAAAAACATGTTTGCTACTTAAAAGCTTTTGTTATGGTTAGACTGAAGGCCCATTTGTGCGATCTTTGCATTAAACTCTGCGCCAGCCCTAAATCACATTAAAGCCTTTCTAAAATTATACAGTGATATAAAATATTACCATCTACCAAGAAAAGCTTGTGATCTTGTCTTATTGAATGTAATTTAGAAAATTTAGGCAGCCCCAAATCATTCAAAGCCTTACTATTTTAGATTAAAGATGCAACAGACAAGTACTTTTTGTTATTGCTTAACACCATAGAGGAAAGTATTTTTGTCAACAAATAAATAAGATAACTTCCCCAAACTAAAGTTTTATAACTCAACCATAACAGAGAATTTACATAATCTCAAAATTACCATTAAACTGTCTAGTTCATTATTTTTGTGTTCAATCCTGCTTCTCTTTACTTTCTGATGGCTGCTTCAATACGAGGGTAAAAAAGAGCAGGATGATCAATTTGATCAAATTAATTTAAAAGATTCTTGTCCTTAAAGGCACTGTTTAAGCCAGGCAATCACAAACAAACAAACAAAGCAGGTTGCACATTAGTAATGAATTTACTGAGTCATGCAATCAAAAGTCCAGTTTCTGTTTACATTGACAGGCACTGCATTCTCTGCAGCACTTTTCCTATAACATAATAATGCAGCTGCAGGAGCGACAGCAGAGAAAGTGTTTACAGGAAGTATAGTCTTCATGTAGGCTGGGAAGCCACAAGCCATTGAAACAATGAGTCGTGGGGCAGAATCTAAGGTTGTCTTTCAAACTGTGTCGGCACAGAGTTGGACATCGCTAGGACCAATCAGAGCAAGGAACAACGTGACATAATCATCATTACGTCTGTCAGTCAATATACGCTGTTGAAGAAGACGCAAATACATCTTTTTTCTAAATAAAGGACTTAAGTACTTCTATCTGCTCTTGACTCAAAAAAAAGCCCAAGTCAAAATCGTCCAAAGTTGATAGCAAAGGTGTTTCAAACAAGCGCCGTTTCTGAGCCGACATTATCTTTGTAGTTTTTCTCCATCATAACTCTGGCGTTGAGCGCACAACAAACATAGTGCTGTGATTTGCTAGACACAAAACATATCGGGCCAATGGTGGACCTGCTGAGGTTGGAGCGTGGCTAGACCGACCTGCAGAGCCAAATCTTTTTGCTACTGTTAACGGTGTGTCTAGAGTTCTAGACTAGTCTTCATTCCCAAAGATAACTAAACTAGATTAAATCTGCAATCTCTCAGTGTTTGCTATTTTTAGATACCCTGGTAATTACCAACCATTTCTGTTGTAGTTCTTAGCTTGAAACTAAAACCCAGATTTTTATCAACAGAAAACAAACACAAAAGGACTCCTACAACAAAAAGGTAAAAACCAGGTAGATGATGGTTCAGCTTTTCCCAGATCAGATTGAGAGCTGCACATCCTGCTAAAACGTTTTAGATTAGTTTTCGGTCTACTTATTTTGGTTTTAGACACTGGGACTTGAATATAAAAATCATAATTTCACCTGACAATCTGTACTTCATTTTTGTTGTATTGCTTTTACTTTATTTTTTACAAATCCAAGCTTTGTTTTTTACTGTTTCATATGGGGCAACAGCTGTATTAGGTTAGAGTCTTGTTCTGGGAAACTGGACAAGTCATCCAGACATCTTTAAGCTCTGTCGTTTTTTTGCTTCACTGTGTTCACCTCTTATGTTGTGTTCCTAATGTTTTTTGTGCTGAGCAGAGCACTTTACAAAAACCAGAAACACAGAGGGTTGTAAAACTGAAGCAATGAGCTGAAAGACACAAAACCACTCCATTACACTGACAGAAGCTAAAAGTGCAGAACACAATCATCTATGGACTGTTTACCACACTCAGTGGTTTTGTTACATTACATAACTATGGGCTTGTGTGAATTTACTCAAGTAAACCATCAAACACTTTAGAAATGGTGCAAGCACTAAGTGTTTGGACACATCACCTTATGTATCAGCTGTTATTTTAGATAGACGGTCGGCAACATACCATTGGTTTCCACACATATTTATGTCTATATGGTACATGACACACCTCTCATTAAAGAAAACGAGACCCAAAGATCCCAAGCAGACCTCAGCTCATCTAAATGTTGTTAATAGGCTCCTGATTCGGTCTCAAACGGTCTTTCATGTTCAACTTTAAAGCTTTATGGATTATCTGTTTGTTTTCAAAGAGATCCAACTTTCTTCTTGACACTCAGAAGTCCTTGTGGATTTATCTGAGTGATGGCAGTAGAAGTGAGATTTGATGCAAGCATTCACACCGTTACGCAGCTGTTCTTTAAAAGGCAAGCCACAGGCTTAACGGGAGATTTTTTACTTCACCTTTGACATTTACCATGTCAATGAAGCGCTCAGTAACTCTCCTCCTCTCCTCATTACCCTCTTTGGCAGGAAGAGAGGTGCTCTTCGGCTTTCTCTTTTTCTACCTCATCATCTTTTCCCCTTTCACTCCCTCATCCACCTCCTCCAACGTTTCCCTGCTGCTTTCTCTCTCCAGCAACACAACCATTTTATTCTGCAAATGACTGCACCTGAAGTCAAGTGGAAAGAAGAAGTTCTGCTCACGTAGCCAGAGCACTAAGACTCCGTCTGCAAAATCAGTAGCGCTTCACTCTTCCCCCCACAGGGTCAGTATCCTAGGGGCTGTGAGGCTCAGACCCATTCTATTTCAACTTGGTTAAAATATGCCCACAGTCAGCACTTTCTGCTACAGCCTGGCACCGTGTTTACTTTTGCAGGACAGAGAGCTGAATAGACTTTAATAAATACTGTGGCCTGAGAGTCAGGGAGCCATCTGAGCTTGTCACAACTTGTAACTTAGCCGGTGCACCAGTTCAGACCTGCAATTGGATGTTCACTTAACGGATGAATGAGTGCAAAAGTCTTTCATCCAAGCCCTTTGGAAATTGCACCGGTCAGGACTCTGCAGGGGGAATCACTGCAAACATTTACTGAGCTTCACAGGAGCACAAAGAGATGAGCCACTGCAGTGTTCACATTTTACAAAACACTTCTTCAGAATGAATGCAAAATCAAAATCAATAAGAATCATTAGAAAAATGATTTGCAGCAAACCAAATCTTGAAAAATCCTGAACTCCAAGATCTTCCAAATAGATCCTGCAAAAATTTGACTCCAAATGTGATTAAGTAGTTTTTTTTTTTTCATTTTACCCTAGCATCATCATGGAAACAGCATTTTGTGATTCCTGATTTTTTTTCTTTTTAAATGGGTTGCAGAATGCAGAGTGGGGAAAAACACTTACCATTACCATTTTGTTTTGTGTAAACAGACAAATTGCACTCCTTTTAACTCAACAGTGCCAATGTAACCACCTAACCTCATCTTTGACTCTTGTTGCATTTATTATTTGCACCCAGAGTGCATGCTTTATGTCCATATACTAAAGTTTTGCTTCCAGTTTTTGCTGTATTTCCAAAGCAGCATCACAGTGTCATATTGTCATCCAAACATACTTTTCAAAAGTAATTCACAATTTGCTAAAGATATAAGTTCCATAAGAGTTTGACACTTACTAATTCAGGTCAACCACTTCTTTTATCTATTTAAAGGTGTGGATCACTGAAAAACTGTGAGTTTTTCATACAGGCTGAACATGAAAATAGTCTCCTACACCTATCTCCTGCATTAGCTTCTGATAGAAAATAGATGGTGAAAATCTAGGATTAGAAAAGCCTGACAGATCTACGTCACACTGTCACTTAATGGACTCATCCATCTTGACTTGACAGGGAAGGCTGTTGTTGGTTTAGCGTCCAGCAAACAGCAGAGAACGTCTCGGCTAGAAAAAAGCTAACCGTTAGCATTAGCAACTCCACCACACAGCAGAACTCCTCCAGGCTATTTGTGTTATTAGTGGAAATAAAACATCAACGTTTCAAAGCAAACAGAGTCAGTGGTAGAGTCGTCTGAAGCTACATTCTCCTATAGCTGACTAGTGATCTGAAAGTTATAAAACAGAAAAAAATATCAAACTTTCACCTACTTGCTGAAAACAGCTGAGTGGACAAACACATTGATTTTTATCTTGAGAGGCGCTATATAAAAAATTGCTTCTTCTTATCTGTTTATATCCCTCTTGTAGAGGTGATTTTAGGTTCACCTAAAATCTAACTTTGAGTTCTTGTTTTATTAGACATTTATTATATTCTGAAGACATTTCAGTGGGTGCTTTAAATATTACAAAAAATGTTAATTATTTGCATACTTTTTATGAAACCATCTTTTTTCCAAGTGTCAATCGCATTAAAAATAAAAAACACTTAAAGGGTCATTCCACCGAATGGGTGCCATTTCTGTCCCCTGTATATTATATTCATAAATATCCATGAAGATTGACTGTAAAATGCATTTTCTAATTATGCAAAGTGAGCCATATATGATCTGATTGCAATTTAAGATTTATGATTGAAGGGATTAAAGGTTGAATATAGAACATGAACACCAAAGTGATATCTAGTGTGTGGAGGTTGTAGCTGCAACAATAAAACAAGGTTTTCAGCCATTGGAATGCCAGGTTCGCTGTCGATACGTGAAGTGACTGGCCAGCACCATGTCCAATGACGACCTAAACTCACTCTGGTTTTAGATCTTTTATGGTCGCTCCTCTTCTGAGAAGGATAACGACATCTTCTGGGCTCAGAAGCAGCTGCTTGACTTGCTAAGTCCACCATTTTCCACAGTGCCAGCCTCGCTGTGCCGAGCGGACTGTTTACTGAATTTGGAAACCCGCAATGGTGCCCTCTATTGGCTGGTAGATGTAAACATAAACCCAGTGTCGTGCCTGTCAAAATAAATATTTGATTTTTTAAAATTAAAATATAGCTTTTAAAGGAAATACTGTACTTACTGTACATTCTGCACACCTCTAAATGCCCTGTAGCGGTATTATTTTTTTAAAAATATAGCTTTTTATTTAATTGCTCCATATTCAACCTTTAATAAAAAACTACCTTGTAAAAACAAGAAATAGCATTTGTCACCTGTCCTCACTCTAGTTACATCACAATGAAACATAGTTAATAAAATCTCAATGAATTTTTATTTTTTAGACTTTTTTGTCAGACTATGCCCCATCTGTACTTTACATAATAAAAATAAACTTTATTATTATTAAAATAAACATTTTAGTTGTTTCCCTTGGTTTTCACTCAGTCCTGTTACCCTAACAAAGTAACTCTTCTAAAAACTTTGGAACATTGCAGAAATCACATATAAGACAGGAATTTGCATCATCTAAGAGCCATCAGAAGTAAAGGTAAAAATATGTTCTCATTTATTTTTGGGTAATATTTAAACAAAGACTGAAAGTATCACTCTCAACTCTCTATCCTGTTACCTAAATTATATCTCAGATGTTTTTGCTTGCTTTAAAAAACAATTTTTTGATGAATCACTAAACTTTCCTCAGTATCTTCATGCTACTACTAGCAAAAATGCCATTTGGCTAGGTTTCATTTATTAGCTAATTCTATGCTAAAGACTCAGTCATGTTACTCTTTAAAAAGGCAGCCATCTTTGGTTTGAAAACTTTAGAAAAAAAAATCCCTCAAAATTGACCAATGCCCATTTTGAATATTTAGATTTTAGCTTGATCCTGGTTAGAAAAATCTAATAAAATAGTTTTATTTTTGATACAACAACCAAACGACCCTTTCGGTGGAATGACCCTACAAGTCTTCTAGAATTCTAGAACACATAAAATGAGACGTAAAATGAAAGGATTTGGAGAATGAACAAGCCGCTGAATCCCTTTACATTAAGTAAAAAGGACACAGGTTAGGATCTTGATTGGCACATAATTTAATGTCAAGCTCTGCTGCAGCTATTGGTTTCTCTTTAGGTTTCAGGGTTTTACCCAGAGTTGCTGAAAATTCCCCAGTGGTTTCATCCGGTGTTAATCTCCAGAGATTTGCATTAGTGTCCAGAAGCACCTTTGATCTTTCTAAAGACTTTGATTGGATGTGTGAGCGAGGGAGCCACTTTCCCATCATGGAGCCATTGGATTAAAGGACGGAGGTTATTTATAATTCTGGAAGTTGTTTTCAGGTCAGTGCGGGCTTTCAGAAGCAATCACACAAGCACATCTCAGCAGTGCAGAGCAAAGCACGGGGGCGGACATCCGGGTAGAATTTCAAACTCGGTGAACCAATGACGACAAACGCTCCCCATTTTTGCGGCTTGTGCTTGGATGAGTAAAATGTCAGAATACTGGGTTAACATATGGGAGACCCGTGACACTGGGAGGTGTTTTTTTACACTGAATGTCAGAAAATGCACAATTAAAACTTCACCTTCTGGCCATGTTAAAAACAAAGCTCTCTGGGATGACGTTTACGGCAGCAGATTGTATGTTGTAACCATGGATTCTCACCTTCTGTGGTGTGAAACAAATCCCTGAGAGGAATCATCAACAGCAGAGCCTCTTTGCTGAGTCAGATCCATCAGGTTTCACTAACAGCTGGTCTCTGCTCCCCCTTCGTCCATGCTTCACCTTTCAAAAGCCATCAGAGCTTGTAAACATCGTCTCAGTGATGCCTGAAACAAGTTTCCATGCCACATTAATGTGTGCAGCAGTGAGAGCAAGTCTCTCGTCGAACAGCTGCCACCCCTGTCTGCCTGGCAGCAGCATCGGGTTGAATTTGCCATTAATTTGTCGCACCTGACAGCCGACTCTGTTGGGTACCCTCCGTCTACACCACTTTGCTGCTTTGTGCCTTGGAGGGAAATATCTTGCCCGTGTGAGAATAAGCCTGAAATATGGTTAGGGAAGAGAATGGTATGAAACAGAAGCCCCAGGCAGTTATATTTTATGTGTATCTAGGCCAGGCCACATCATTTGGTCGAAAGTTAAAATTGTTAGGTTGAAGTCCGTGTAGCTAACTGGCTGTACCTCCCATGACAGAACTGGGACTACAGTCAAGTTCAAACCAGATAAACAACTTTAACTTCGGACCAGCTCTGAAGAGATTCCAGCTGGGACAGCTGCAGGTGATTATTGATATTTGGTCATATTAATGTGTACTGTTTATAGCGGTTGCTTGTGGGTCCATTTTTTGTTTTTGTTATGAACAAGCCAGTGAAAGGAAGTGAATTTCCATTTTCATTCCTGGCCAGTGACTGGTCCAGGTTTTTTATTTTTTTCTTTGTGCTTTTTTCTTCATGGCCAGTGCTTCTTTCTTGAAATACCTCCCTGGCAGCTTCTGTAATCACCTGATGTGTCCAAATAGTTTGGTCTGCTTTCAAAATTGCCGTGTGAAAGTTTACCAAACCAAGTAAAGGAGTGAATCCTTAGCCCTGTTCATATCACATGATTTTTATATTGTTGGCTAATTCAAAAGCATGAGAGACCACGCACGCGTTGATAAAATATTACGGCTATACCAGTTTTGGTTACAGTGTGTGGTGTGCAGCAACTTGGCAAATACTATGCACAACCCGCTTTCACTCACGGACATTTTCCACACAGACGAGAAATCTCGGGAGATCAAATGTGACTTCGAGGTAAAGCCATACTATGCAACTTTTTCATATTTTTAAATCATTTTCTTGAGCCAGTATGTGCTAAAATGACCCTTTACAGGGTTAATGAAATGTCACTCAGACCCCCACCGCCCTCTGTGGCCAGAATACCGCACTTGCAACTTCAGAGTGGCGGTCTGGTCCCTGTTGGACTTAGTAAAGTGGAGCTGACATGCCTGGTGCTGCAGTCTGCTTCCAGCATGTTTCCTGCATGTTTTAGATCATGAACACAGCTGATTTGTTTGATTTAGTGATGAACCTCTCCTCTAGACACTAATGAAGGCTGAGGAGACATTTCAGCAGTTAGATTAAGGTGTTAAAAAGACGAACACACAGTGAGGAGATAAGTTTTACGTTTGGGTCTACTAAACAGACACTAGGGGGTGCTAAAAGTAAGCCAGAACTGCCAAGTGTGCCTTTAAACAAACACGGTTGAGGAGGAGCATGCAGCATGCTTCTGTCACTTCGCTTTCTGATTGGCTACATGTAACATTCAACAGGCAGCACGTTCATTTGTCCCCGAAAATCAGAACAAGACTATCCAACATGTTTCAAAGCCTGGATTATCTGATGAGATTATCTTTAGAGCTCTTACGGTAATCACACACATCATTAAGATTGTTGGGAGGGGCGGGGCTGGTCAAAAATCTGCATGATTATCCTGCCATGTGAACTGGGCTTTACTGGATATGTGTTGTTATATTTTCTGTTTGCTGATTGGAACAGTCGTTCAGTCCATTTGGCCCTGCTCCTAAAAAATATGTTTATCAATACAAAATCCCTTTGTCCAACTCTGATCTATAAAGCAGATTCATGCTAATCTGTTGAGGGATGCTGATGTACAGGAGCCTATACAGTAACTGGGGTAACATTAATCATCTCTGCAGCTTGGTGACATTAGGACTACAGGTCACTGCAAACAGAACTAGACAAACTCAAAAGCGTTAAAAAAAATGAAAGTTGTAAGACTTATTGAGAAAGTTGGAAGACTATTTATTGAGAAAACATATGCTTTGGTCAATTTCATTCATTAAGCATGGCTGTTCTTTCCATATTGATGATGTTGACATTTGGCTAAAAAATGGAAGTTGTAGTGAGTTTGCAGAAGTTAAGAGCAGAAAGTGAGTTAGCAACTCATGGTGTTGAGGACTAAAATCAATGCCGCTGAGGCCTCAAGGACAGCCCCCTCCTTCTGATGGATGGTCCTACAGTAGCACTATTACCATCATTGTTATGCAAGATATCTGCAAGTGTGCACACATCAGCAGCCAAACCAGAACACACGGTGGCCTTGGCTTGCAAATGGACAATATGATCTGACAAAGAAGTGCGATAAATGAGCTGTGAAGGCCGGGCCTCTCACCTGTCAACATGAGACACTTAAAACAGTAATTTGTTTCCCTTGGAGGATGTACTTTTCAGGTGTTAGATTCCCCCTTGGACCTGAGATTATTCATCTATTACCAGAAATCTTTAACTTCCAATGCCACAACTGGTAATAGGAAAAGTACAAAAGAAGTCTGTTCCTGACAGGAAAACATGGTTTTATTTTTGTCTAAATTTGTTTCCAATATTTAAGGATTTGTTAAGGTGTAGCAAAGACGTGGCCCACAATAATCAGGGAACCTTTCATAGACGTCAGCATCACACGGCTCCTAATGTCCTAATCTTTTATGCACCTTTTCCCCTAAAACAACATAACATCCATGAACAGGGCCCTCTTTGTTATTCACAAATGTCAACATCCCTGTTATCCCATCGGCTCCCTCTGCTTGAAACCTTAAACCTCCAAACACCTGTTCCTTTGTGTGAGCTGGCATTTTAAAGCCGGATTTCTCAGACATGCAGCGGACCTTCTCCTATTGCCGTTTCTCACTCGATCCTCCCATTTGGTTCATCTTGCTCTCTCCTTTTGACGTGTTGTCACCCTTTTCCCTGTCTTTCTTTCTTCTTGCTTACTATTGTCATTTCCCTCTCTCTCTTGCACCATTTACCACATCACCTCTTTCTCCTACGCATTACTTCCCATCTTCAAAACCCTTTTTTCTTACTTCTACACTCTGCTGGTTTTGTTGGCCTTTTCACACTTTTTAAACATTGTCAAACAATTCTAAACTTTCCTTCTGTCTCAGGGAATTTGCCTTATTTGTTTAAAAATGTATTAATTTTTGAGTAAACTCTTCATTTTTTTCACCATAGCTCAGTTTTTTTCTTTTGCCGTACATTTTCATCCTACATCTTTCTGAAGCTTCTTTATCCTGCGCATTTCATTCTTTCTTATTACCAGACTGAGAGGACTCACTCAGCATCTTCTTCTGAAATCATGGTCATTACTGCAATATTCAGCTGTGAGTGTCTCTTGGCTTTCACTGGTCTGCATTCAGCTGCCAGTATTTGTTGAAATTGACCACTATACATGATTATGTGTTTCTGTTTATATATTTGGCAGACATGGCAAAGGAATGGCTTTTAGCTTAGGTTCATACCAGAGTTTGTAGATGGGCTCCATAAAGTCAGTATCTGACTGGTCTGTGACTGTGGGACAAGTGGAGTTTTGACCAAAAAAGTTAGTTTTACAAACTGTCTCTTTATTAACTAGTCAGAAAACTATTGCAGGCATCTGAAACATGTCTTGGATTTGTCTTTATTTAGTCTATTTTTGTCTCCATTTAGTTTCTGTGAAGTTGAAAACAGAAGAAATGATGATAATTTGTGACTAATTTGTCGCCAAAAAAAAAAAAAAAAAAATCCCAACTGTTTGTTTAACTGTTAATAATATGTCCCACATAGAATGGAAGCTTCATTTACATAAATGGCACATTCTCACATAACAGCTACGTCTGTCATTAATCTCCACATACTTGTTACGACCCGGCTTGTGGGACCACAACATAAAATGGAGACTGAACACTGATTTAGGAGTTTCAGATTTATTAAAATCAGCCTCCAAAAGGCCTCACCAACATGACTACCACAGGCAGGCGCTCCTGAGGTGCTCTCTTGAAGCTGCAGCAAGCAGGCTTTGATCTTGCACCCACAGGTGCAGCCACTCAGTGGAATCAAGGACTACACACAGCCAGGCCAATGGAACAGAGGGAGCTACAGCTGCATGAAATGGTCCTTAAAAAACCTTTTTAAATAATCTCTGTTAAAGGAGTCATCACCTGAAATTTTTACTTTTCCACTTGAAAAATGTCTATAATGGCTTCCTAATGATTTTTCACGAAAAGTCGATATTTAACATTGACGCATTTGTTTACTCTTGCCTTCTACAACCAGCTCACAATAACCCCACGAGCACGCACACTCCAAAATGAGAACTTGAACTCTGGCCTATATGTCGTCACAAAGGCCAAATATAACCAAATATGAGGCCAGCAGCAAACCAGCACAACAAAGCTCACTTCATAACGTGAAACGCACAAATTATGTCTTACCGTTGCTGATCCGTGTTACGGGGGAAAAAAAAAGTCCACTCGGTTTGTGGTCAGATCTCCAATGCCGCGTCCCATCATTTTCCGGTTTATGTCGCTTCGCTGAAAAAAAAAAACTCAACAACAAGCGAGGAAGCCATTACACACGAGGCGAGGCTCGGGCTCGTACTGTTGGATCCCGTAGGTCACTGCCAGGTTGGGTTCAGTTATAACTTTTGTTATTTTGGAGCAAGATGCTGCTTCCTGCTTCCTTCCACCAATCAACGCGCCCCTCAGTCCTGCGCATGTCCAACACAGCCGAAATATCGCATGTGATCTCGCGAGAAAATATGCCCTTTACAAAAAAGGATCAGAAAAGCACATTTTTAATTTATTTGTCCAATACAATTTATTTTAATGGCCTAAAAGACTATAATAGGATGTAGATATCCACGGTATTATAGGGGATGACTCCTTTAAAAGTGCATGTATACAAATTCTTGCAAATATGTCACATGTACCAAATTAGTGTGATTCCATCTGAAGGGTTTACCTGTGTAAACCCTAACCCTAGCTTGATGTTGAAAAAAAATTTATACCATTTTTTGTTAGAACAAGAGCTTTGTCTGTTCTTGACGATCAGCTAATCTGGTAAAAACACAATAGGTCAATTTCTACAAGCATCTTTTTATGCCTTTGGTCTATTCTTTATTGTCTGGACTTTTACAGTGTTGAAAAAACTACAAAATCCTTCAGAAAGCCAAAACAAATGTTAATCAATGTCATTACTAGGAAGTCTGGTTCCTTGGAAAGTTACTAAATTATAAAGAATGAGGCATGACTCAGGAATTTACTCAGCAGTTGCATTCATGCATACTTGCCACACATTCCCATATTCAAGTAAACAAAATGCATCGAAGTCATTAATAACCAAATAATACCATCAGAAGCAATGGCTGTTATTACCGTTCTTATTATTGTTGACTTCATGCGTCTGTTTTAAATGTCAGCTGCAGAAAATTTGGAGCAACTTCTGCAGTGAAACAAATGAACTCAATTAGGTCAGCAGGAAAAAACACAATCAAACATGATTTATATCAAGTTCGGTCTTTTGAAAACCACCATTATGCTCAGACATTCGTTGCTGAAAAGAAAAGTTCCACACAGACATGCAATAGAAACATCTTTTCACTAATTATGCTGCTGTGTTTGTTGTAAACCACTAAATACCAACAAGAAGAAGCTTTAATATCTATACTTTCTTAATGCTATAATGTCCCCCCCTTGATTCAAGCTGCTGTTCCCCCAACATAATCATCCTTAAGATTATTTCTTTCAGCCCAGATCCTTTTTTCCTGTGGCCCTCTTATGTCAAATCAACCCACCGCTCTTATTCTCCGATTTCCCAACAAGCCTTCAGTCGAATTGTATGGAAGATGAGGTAAAAGAAAGAAAAAGAAACCCTCTAACCTTTCCCTCATCTTCTTTCCTTTTTGAAAGCTAGTCTTTGTGAAGCTGCTGGGAGCAGCTCCAGTGTCTCCAACCGCAGCCAAGGCTCTTTTCATCGGGAAAGGTTTGAAATCTAACTGACCCTATTCATGCACTGCCAGGCCTCTGCCCGCACTCATGCTACATAATACGAGGCAATGCAGTGGCAGGGGAATGCAAGTTATTCAGCTAAGGAGGAGACAGCAGCATAAAGGCACAGAGGGAGTCTAGATCAGATCAACAGACTGTAATTAAAATGCAAAGGATTTGAAGTACTCTAAAACATCCTTTTCTTTTAGTGAGTGTTATTACCTGAAGGTCAGAGTTTAGTTATTGTGCGTTTGTGGAACCTGATCATTTTAGTTTGACCTAACTTTGAGTCTGATTTAAAACGGGAACATTCATCATTATTTTCAGCATGACCTCATCGTGTTCATTAGTTATGCCGGGGTTGGTCTTTTTGTTCTGTTCTTCCCAGAGATTCACTGCCCTTTAGAAAGTTTCTCCAGCCCTTTACAGCTTTAAAGTGGGTTTCTTCTGGATGACAACTAATATTCTGTAGATGAAAGTCATCTATTGAGACATGATGTTTATAACTACTTAAACAATTGTCCAAGTGTTGATGCTGTATTGAAAAAGGTGACTACTATTGAATATTTAAGCATGTACTACAGTCATTACAGCCCCCTATTGGTTGCAATGGAAACAAACAAAAAAACAACTAAACATCAGGTTTAAAACCTTCCACAAATTTCATGGCTGTTGCAAGTTATGACCAGCGCCAGATAAAGACGAGTCATACACAGTAAGTTGATAAGTAGAAAAATACATTGTCATATCTGGTGTTAGCACTCTTGGGTGTTTTACGGTAGGGAGCAGTTACTACACTTATTATGGTAGTATGCTTCTGGCATAAGAGCTGTTTGCCATCTTGCTGTTAGCTTGCTGTTATAGATCTGAACGACTCATTAAAGGAACTAAAACACCACGATTGACTCATTATTCACTTCACACGTACATTTCACTGTAATATCTAGTTGTTGGTAATAGAAAAAGTAGCTTGAGATATTTTAGAACAAACTATTTGATTCTATTTCACCGTTAGCATTGTTAGCTCAATGTTAACCTCTAGCCTGCTTCACCCGACATTAGAGTAAAACAAAAAGATGCTGTGGCTTATGAGGGGTACAAGAAATAACTTCTGGGTTGCTCCTGTTTACTGGATTTGGTTCTTCAAACAACTCTTGAGCTTAATTGTCTCCCGGTGTCGAATTACAAATGCCAGCGCTGCAGTGTTAGCACGGCGCAGGCTCAGTAACCTCATGGGTTCACTGATTGTAAACAATTACTACTTCCCTCTTTAATTTTTTTGAAGGAGAAAAACTGACAACTCCCCAGCCGGCTGAAAAGGAAATGTGTTTCAATATAACCTTCCTTCCAACATGATTGAGACATTAAACTGTTTTGTGATTATTTCATTGAAAAATCTTAGCCAAGTTATCTATCATGGAACTGATCTGAAAAGATAGAAAGGAAGATTGTATCTCTGTGAATTAATTGAAGATGTCAGGCCTACAGGGAAACATTCAGACAATTTAAAGGCCACGTCACCTCTGGGTTGTAACATCCCAGTTGATGTAAGCCTCGGTGTGGCTGCGAATTAAAAAAAACGTTTTAGCTCTTTTAAGTGTATCTTAAAATAGAAAATCTGCTCATCTGAAGTGATTGCAGGGTTCAGATTCAAGCAGCCTGTTTTCATTCAGACACAGAAAATGTTAATGCACCAATTGTGATAATTTGCACCATTTCCTGGTGGATGTATTAAACCTCAACAACTCAAAACAGCTTTTATAACATGTTTTAAAAGAAACTGCAGCTCAAAATATTTCAATCAAATGTATGCATTTTTTATTTATATATATTTTTCAGGAGGAAGGGGGTGTCATTGATATTTTCATAATAGCGTTTGCAAACTTTTGAGGAAATATCAAAAAGATAAAAGAATGCCTTCAGAAACAACCCACTCTCTGAAATTTGAAGCAGTTCTGGGAAAACACATGGGAATACATTATAAAAGCACATGAATTTTTAAAATCACACTTTCTTCATTTCAGTATTATTTTAAACTGGTTCATGGATTTTATGCAAATATATAAACATTAAAGTTAGCGTTTGAGATTTTTTTGGGGGGGACTTTTTTTTTTACCTTTATGCTTTAAATGCTCTTTTCATGTCAATGGAAACTAATGAATTAAATATTTAGTAAAAAAATTGAAAACTCTCTGAAATGTACAATCCTGGAAACACATAATTGAATCATTGTGCTGGTCCCCCTTCTAAATGATTGGATCATAACTCATCCATCAAACTGTTACTCTGAGCATGTCTCACTTTGCTGCACGACACCCTCTGTGCAAAAAAATGCCCATTCTTGGTGGAGAAGCCAAACAGGAAGCTAGCTGCCTAGTGTCACAGACAGAATCACAGACATCATATACATATATATTTGCAAATGTAATTTAGGAGTTGTTTTACATGCTCTGTTTAGAGTCTTGTTTTGTTCTTGTCGGGAAATGTGTGGGTGAACTCCATGAGTAGGCAGAAAGGATGGAGTTTGGGTTTTGTTGGTGGTGGGGTTTCCCTAGATTGTCGGTGCTCTGTGGTCTTGTGAGTTAGAAGTTAGGAATAAACCAAGAAAGCTGAAAACTGGCTCTTTCACAATGAAAACACCACACACTATCTATGCTAGCATTGAGCGACGGCAGGTGAGGGGTGGGGGTGGGGGAGAGAGGTTCGGAGTTGGTTGTGAAATTTTGACCTTAGCAGCTCAGCAGAACTGTGTGTCTGCCTGTATGTGTGTGTGTATGTGTGTGTGTGTGTGTGTGTGTGTGTCGTAAGCCAGTGTTATACTATTTTCTGCAGCCATAAGATTCTGTGACTCTGAGGGTCCAGAAGAAAGGGGTCAGAACTTTGAATTTATTTATTTATTTTTTCCCAAGGAGCAGCTTGCTTAAATGGCTTTTTCCAAGAATGAGCACTGGACCTTTAACAAATCGACCACTAAGTAAAACGTCTTTGGCACATCATTAACCTTAAAATGACTTATATGAAAACGATAAGATCCAACTTCTATACAGACAATTTTTTTCTATATTTCATACAACTTGGAATAGATTTATGTGCAAAATGAAGTGGTTTCTATGACTATCAATAAATAAATAAATAAATAAATAAAAATGTATGAACCAATGTCTTAACCAGTATTCATGCTTGCTTGTTAGGAACATAAAACATCTATTTCAAGTTTTGGGTTACAAAACATACAACACTGTGCAAAGGCACTGAGGCAAATGAAAAGAAATTGTGAATCAACAAAAAAGAGAAATAGAATAGAATAGACTTTATTGATCCCACAGTGGGGAAATTCACTTGTCCCAGCAGCACCATCACTCAAAGGGTAATTAGAAGAAAGATAAAAACAAGGATACATGTATATACACATAGGCAGTAATCTAGTATTGTAATCTTAGATCACTAAAAAACACAAATAAAAGATAAAAAAAAACTTGGATACCAACACTATGCAGCATACTGTAAGAAACACAGACAACAATCTGAATCCGGTATTGCACAAGTATAGAACACATACTGAATATTGCATTGGTGTTATTGTGTACCAGGATGATACCAGTACAGCTTAAACTGAGGAGTTATACACTCTTACTGCAGAGGGGATGAACGATCTACGATAGCGCTCAGTTTAACATCTGGGATGTCTCATTCTACCTCTGGAGGAGCTGTCCATGATCTCCACAGTGGAGTGCAGTGGGTGGGAGGGGTTTCTTAAGATGGAGGTCATCTTCCCCAGCATCCTCCTTTCACACGTCTCCTCAACAGAATCCAGTGGGCAGCCCAGAACCGAGAAATCTAAATCAAATCAATATTTGATGTGACCACCATTTGCCTTCAAAACAGCATTTATTCTGGTCTGGAATTGGGCTGGTAGGTTGTTCCAGACATCTTGAGAACTAACCACAGTTCTTCTGTGGATGCTGGCTTCATCACATCCTTCTGTCTCTTCATGTGATCCCAGATACACTCCATGATGTTGAGATCAGGGCCCTGTGGGGTCAGACCACCACTTCTAGGACTTCTTGTTCTTCTTTATGCTGAAGATAGTTCTTAATGGCTTCAGCTGGATGTTTGGGGTCACTCACTTTGCTTTTTGTAAATTGATCATTATTTATCTTTCTGAAAACATTCTTTCTTTACAGCATTTTCACACCTGCATAAAACCTTTGCAAGTACTGTATATCATGCTATTATGATAAAGTTTTCACTGCCATTTTTTCCAGTTCCTGGACTCATAACTGATAGAACAAGGCTACCCTTAGATTCTGACCAAAATCTGCTTGTGTCAATACAGACAAGCCCAATGTTCTGTGTGTTTAAACTGCTCAACAGGGCCACACTGGGGCTTTGGTTCATCATAATGGGAACACCAATGTGTGAAATATCTTATGCAAAGAAAGCGGGCAAGTGGTGTAGCAAAGAGCCAGCATTTGGCAGTAAGTTGAGAGAGTCAGCAATAAGTTGAGACTAAAGTAAACAAGTCGCTGACAATCAGTTTTGGCTGCTGTACTGCAGGCAGGAGGCACTCTCCAACGTTGGCTGAGTGAGGCAAAATGTGAGCAAACAGCTTTGTCTCACCATAAAGAGGGAGCATCTCTGGAGAGCTTTTTATTGGAATGAACATTAGTTGCTGTGTGCAAATAAAATATAAAATGCTTAATTTTGTCATCATACGGTGCAAATTTGAACAAATGAAAATAAATGATATTGAAAAATAAAATAGAATTTGTTGTG
Organism: Aphyosemion australe; assembly: GCA_006937985.1. Lineage (NCBI taxonomy): Eukaryota > Metazoa > Chordata > Actinopteri > Cyprinodontiformes > Nothobranchiidae > Aphyosemion > Aphyosemion australe. The sequence continues at coordinate 551,114 of SSNS01000368.1, forward strand.
AGAAGACTCTGTGCTGCTGAGGCTGTTATATTACGCGCGCACACACACACACACACACACACACACACACACACACACACACACACACACACACACACACACACACACACACACACACACACACACACAGAATTTGTTCATCTGTATTCAGATTGAGAAAAATGTCATTTACAATTAAAAAGCTTCTTCTTCTCTATGCCACTGAAGGCTGTTAGAAGTATGTGCAGCTCATTAAAAGGACGAGTCACTACTATAAACAAAAGCCTGAGCTCAGAGTTGGAAACCATGAGAGACACCTGCAAAGAGAATTATCAAAGACTATGGCCTTCGATCTGGTACCTTTGCTCCTTATCAGGGTCACTCCTACAGAATAGTCCTGACCACTCACTGACTCTTTGAGTTTCTTTGCAGAAAATGTTTAATATGACTTTCAAGACCAGTGGCGGCTCGTCCATATGGGGGCGCTAGGGCCCCGCCCCACCGGTCTCAGGAAAAGGAAGAAGAAGATAGGAATACCAAAATATTAAAAACATAAAATAAAATTTAAAATAAACGATCTATACACCATATGGACTGTAAGTGCTGTGTGTAATCTGCATTTAATTGTAGTTTAATAATGTTCATACTTTTAACACGGCCAAATCGTTGACATACTTCCTGTCACATGTCCACAGCGGCGGAGGGAGGCGAGGCGACAGAATGATCGCCCAAGCCTGAGTGCAGCAGCCAGCCAATTACTGACAAGAGATTCAAACGTATTGCAACGGGAATTCTCGTCATCGATTCGGACGCCCGAAGGGCGATAGAGCTACAGCCCAAGGCTGGTGTTGTGTACGGCGAGATCAGCGCCTTTCAGATACAGAGTTCGGACACTCCCATAGGCTTCAAGTAACTTCGGCCATGGAGCTCCCAATAGTTGATTCTCTGCGTTTTGGAGTATTTTTCCTCCGGTAAGTTAATGAAATTACAACATGTTGGCATTGTGAAGCATTAGCTGACTGCCTCGAACCAAAATAAGTCAATTATGATTTTTAACATAGTCAGTTTTAGTTAATTAATTGTGTTAACCGGCTAACTGCAGCTAGCTAGCTAGTTAGCGGCCGGTCATTGTGTGTTTAAACGGGCCTATTTAGCTTCTTCACTTATTCAGCGCAGTTATAAATATCTGTTTAGCTGAAAGTGTTGACGTCTTCTTTGGTGGGTTCTGATGTCAGAGAGAGGGATCCTCATGTCCTGAAGAAGTCTGGAGCCTGTGGAGCTCACTGAAGCAGACGTTCTTCTTTGGGGTCTCGTGCATTTGAGAGTAAAACGTGTCGATCCCTGACTGAAAATATTTATGCAGATTAAACCTATTGCACACAGTTTTCTGTTATTGTGACCGATGGCTTTTAATAAATAAATATGACAACTGGCAAACCAAAGAAGCCCAGTTGCCTTCATTCAAACCCAATTTGGATTAAAAAAAAGATTAAAAAAATTCGCCCCACCAAAAAATAAATCACCAGCCGCCACTGTTCAAGACCCATATCAGGGTTTACTACCATACAGTAGAAATGCTTAGTTATTAAAAAAAAAAAAAAAGATTATTATAGAGGCCACCCATAAATTGGAACCTTTTGTGTGTATAAAAAAGAGGAACCCAGACAAGTCAAGAAGCGATCGCTGAGGGGAGAAGACTGATCACTCCTGATCACCCATGATCACTCCACCGGTTCCTCTGGGTCCCTCTGCTGAACCTTTCTGCAAGATTAAAAGAACTGAGCCACATTCGGGCCAGAACATCTCATCTCAAGAGCATGAGTGTGATTTTCTCATTTCCTCTTCCACATGTGTAGCAGAAAACCTGTCGTGATCCATCAGCAACAGCTGAGGTTGAGGATTAAAGGGATATACTGTATGCACGGCTGTTATGTATTAAAATACGAATTATGATTTTGAGCAGTATTCAAAATCCAGTACTAGGATTAAGCAAAGTAATATACTATGTTACAAAACACAATTTAAAACAAGTATTTAGTGTTTATGTGATTAAATACAATTACAACACTGGTAACAAAGGTAGAGGTCGGTTTTGGTAGAAACATCCAGAAGAGCCCAGGATTAAGAGGCCAGCCCTTCAGGGCTATACGGAGGGCCAGACTCACAACCGAGCCAGCTGAGTGCTACAGAATTATAGAATTAAAACATACAAAGAGATGAGTATGGTCATCAGTTCATCACAGACTAATAAAGTAGACACACACACACACACACACACACACACAAACACACACACATGCATGCACACACGCGATCACTTCAGAATCATCAGATAACTCAAATAATGCTTTTGCACTGTTTAAGAAAACTGAAGTGCTCAGTGAATTACAGATGCCTGCATGAGGAGAACATTCCTATGCAGAACAACTGAGATTTCACCCTGAAACCTTGCTGTGAAGCTTCAGTGCCAACCACTACTCCACCATGCAGGTCTCTGATTATCTCACTTAATTGAAAAAAAAAAAAAAAAAAGATTAAAAAAATTATGATTTTTGCCCAAAAGATAAAACATGCACTGCTGAAAAATAAAAAGTATTTGGCATGGAGCAGCTTGTGGGTGACCAGTCATCCAACTCCAACTCAGTGCCTAAGGAATAAAAATATGTAGTCAGCCATCTCTGAGTCTTTTACAGATTAAATAACTATTATTTGTTATTAAAAGCAACAAATAGAAGCAGTTTTGTTAGGGCTTCTGGCCATTAAAATTACGTAGATGGTAGGTGTAATGAAATATAACACCCTTGTTTCAAAGGACAATTATTGTTATTTGGTATTTGATCAAAATGACTTTTCAAGCTCTTTAAAACTACAGGCCATTTAAAAAAACAAATTAATTTGTCTGTCATTCAAATACAAACAAAACTTATAAAAAACAGTTTCTGAATGAATCCGTGTGAATGGACTTCCCCTGAAATCGACCTCTGCACTCTGTCATCGTCTTGTTTCCAGGAAGAGCTCTGCTTTTGGACCACTGACACAAAAACCATCAGAACACATCCGGGCACATTCAGCCACAATAGAGTTACGGTCGGATTGGATGAGCACTGTCATGGCATGTTGAGCATGAAGATGGGTGTTGGATTGCAAAGGCAGTGAAATAGCTGTGTGTGGTGGGAGCAGGGGGGATGCCCCCGTTTACTGGCCATTGCACAATCTGAAGTTCACCAGGGGGTGTGTGACAAATAACTGGGATCAGCATAACCACAATAAAGTTATTGTGGGATTATACTCTGAGAACTGAAATGTTGAAATTACTTAACCAAGTTATGTCAATTGGTTCCACTAAACCTAGTTGCTTTAAAGCAGCATTCCGCACCTTTGCAGTTATATGGTCTCTGTCGCCCTCTAGAGGCTTGCTGCATAACGTCACTGTCGTAACATTAAATCTCTCTCTCGGGCATAAGAGGCATGTTTACATTCCTAATGTCAGGCAAAACAACGAAAACAAACTTTTCCATAAATAGTTTTATCAGGACTGTATAACAACTTTATGCCCGACCAAACACAATAACCCTGGTGAAATCATTTATTACTTACCTAGCCATTAGCAGCACGGCTAGGTCAGAGTCCGTAGTTCATGCCGTTCTTTCTAAAAGAGCTCTCCAGGGAGGAAAAGACGGCCCATTAATAACTCTGGTCTTTGCTCTTGCTCTATCACTTTCTTCTTTTCTTTTCCTATATTCCTATGATAAGAGATTTCTAGCCTTCTTTGGTGGATCTGCCACTGCTACAGCGAGTCTAAGTTATACAATATACAAAAAGCCAAAGGGATAAAAAAAAAATGCGCGTCCTAGACTCGCATTATGTCCGCCAAAACGCTCGTTCAAGACGCGTGTTTTGGTGGACATAATGCTCGCTTTAGAACACGTGAGTTTTTGCCCCCTTTGGCGTCAAAACGCGCGTTCAGGACGCGCATTTTGGTGGACATTTTTGGACTTTTTCCGCGAGGCGTTCTTCAATCTGCTCCATGTCTGCCGCTAGATATCTTCAGTTCTCTTTATTTTTTGAGTCGCAATGGCGGTGCTGTTGACGTATTTCATGGAAGCGGCGTCCTGACCAATCACAAGCTTGTGCTCTCCATCGTTCTCGACGGACAGTTAAAAAAGAGGGCATGTCTTCGTCACCCTCTGGGGCCTGTTGGAGAGTCCTTGCGCTGACGCAAAATGGTGCTGCGTGTCTTCGTACCGATGCAGACGGAGAAGTATAAATTAGGCTTAACAGCAAGCTAACAGCAAAACGGCAAACAACCACACTTCCTCTAATGCTGGAGGCATACTACCGTAATACGTGTAGTAACTGATCCCTATACTGTAAAACAACCAAGAGTGCTAACACCAGATATGAAAATGTATTTATTTACTTATCAACTTACTGTGTATGACTCGTTTTTGATTCTAGAATCTAGAATCTTCTGGAGCACAAAGACACATCCATGTTTTCAGAATTTTTTTTAAATTTTTAGTCTTTTTTGTTGCTTCAGAAAATACCTTTCAATTATTTGACACTTAGTACTGATAATATAAAACTAAAAATCTGAACAAATTGGGTCAATACCTTTACAAAGCACTGTAAAGATGTCACAAATACAGAAAAACTTCTGCTCCAGCTAATTAGAACTTAAGTGTTTTTATCAGACTCAATAGCAGGAAGAAAGTAGTATGTTCTAGGTGGTTTTCTCCTCATCTAAAACCTTTAGATATCCATTTAAAATGACACAAAATAGAAAAAAAACCCACCATATTGTCTTTTTCTCATTTTGTTTTACTTCTTCGGATTGTTGAAGATGAAATGTTTCTGCTTTACTGTAAATAAAAGCCAATAAAAAAGCTGTATTGGTTCAGTGCCTCCAACTCATCAGTATGTGTCATATTCCTGTGTGAGAACCATGTGAACACCTTCTAGGAAGCGTGATTCCTTCTGCCTGGCTGTGTTTTATTCATGGCTGCTTCTTTCTACTCCATTAAGCAGCAGTGGTCTCAGCTTCAGTGGATAATGTGAGGTAGAGAGAGGAAGGTAATCAGGTAGGGATTGTAGAATTAGAGGACACGTCTTACGCTGCTGGGAACTACTTAAAGGTGTTGAGTAGTGATTTTAAACCTCAGAATCATTTTAAACAAGACCAAATATTTTATCAACAAAGTCACAGGCAAGAGAAAATCTCTGGTGTTATTTAACTTCATTATTCATGCAGGGTTAAATATGCTACAAAATCCAGAAGTCAGCCAAAGGCTGAGTCAAATAATAAAGTGTGTAGCATTCATAATATTATTAATGAAAAACACATCTGATGAAGTCTTGTCTCTAACTCACCTCATAAAATAAAAAGCATTTCACTTTAAAACCAAACGGTGTCACAGTCAAAGTAAGGGATAATTTATTTTTATTTACTGTAGACAAGTTATAGCGGCTGTCTGGAGTATTTTTTTATTCGATGGCACCATCTAGTGGCTGACAAGCATATTACATCAAGAGTTGGTTGATTTGGTTATTCAAGAAGGCGACTGCATGTTTCTTGTTTATGAATGTGCTTCTGTAGCTGACAGAGCTAAAACCCGTTGTTTTACAAGTATTATTCTCATGTTATGTTGGGTTTTCACTTTAAAGACTTACTTGTCCGTGAAAAGTTCATCAACGCTGCATCAGCCAAGGTGTGTCCTTAAATTTGAAGCATGTAAGCGGTAGTCTAACGCTATTGGTTAGTTCTGACTGGCACTCAGTTCTTAATGCACGGAGCTCTACAGGGCAGGGGGTTTGTAATTCTGTTTTGTGTTTGTTGGTTTTGCACTTTCTGGACATTAGACAGATTCAATTTAACTGTTTTGTGAATATAGTTTAGCTTCAAACCAAGCTTAAAAAACTGACAATCAGCCTTTCTAAAGTCCTGAAAGGACAGGGAAAGAAAATATGTGGAAAGTTGCAAACCTTGTAATTACAGACAGGGGATTACAAAAAATAAATGTGCATGAGCACTGGTTAAGTGTCCAGATTTAATGTAGTTTAGACAGAGAGCCATCATTTGAGCTGAATGTTTATTTTAAAGCATTTTCTAAAGTCACTGATTCTCCTTTTGTTGTTAAACTGCATAAACAACTATGTGCATTTTCTAGTGGCTCATTCTGCATGTACCTCCTGTTACAGTAATGCCTTATTTCTTTGCCATCATGTTCAGCTTTTTCTTGTGGGCAGGAATCCAAAACTGCATGCAGAAAAAAGGCCCTAATTGGTCCAGCTGCGAAAGTAAATCAGCCGATGAGATTATTTCTGCTTGAGCAGCTGAGAAATGTTCCTAATTCTGCACCTCACCAAATGTGAAGTTGGCCACAATGCAGCATTTTCCCATCATTCTCTAAGTGCTCCTTTAGTTGGAGTCGTGTTTCTGCTCCTGCTTTGTGATGCATTCAAATCAAATTGTTTCTGGAATAGTTTGATTTCTACTGTTCATTTTTGAAGGAGGGAGAGTGCCAAGGCAAATGAAAAAAGTGTGAGAAAGGAATGATAAGGGCGAGAAAGAGGCAGAGAGACAAAGAACAAAAGACGCCTGCACAAGCTGCCTGAACTGTAGATCTGTCTCATGACTTAAACATTCTGGGGGATAAAACATGCCCACATTGCAGGGATTCTTTCCCCTGTAAAACATGAAGCTTCAGCAGTGTGAGAAGCAAGCATAAATGAAGAATCAGTGTTGCTGTGGTGGCATTAAGAGAAAAGTGTGAAAAACAACACCTAGCAGTCACTGAAACAGCCCTGAAAGCTGATGTAAGATTGTTAAACCCTGCATGCTTGTTGTTTTCTTCCTTTTATTTAAGAGGAATGCAAACTCAGTGGGTTTTCACTTTTATTAAATACATTTTATTGCAGCCACTCCCATATAATCTTAGTGTGATTTTGTTTTATCATTCTATCAATAATAACATCTGGCCACAAAAGGAAAACATTGTTACTTATAAACAGGTTATCATAAAAAAGAAACACCATTCAGTTCAAATACACTGGGCAACTTGTGTTATTCATTCACCCTATCTGCAATAAACACATTTCCTTTCAGTTTGAACCAATAATGCAAATTTACCATCATGTTTTTAATTTCTTTGTAAAAGGGGCTACACAGTGCATGGTTTTAAAGGAGTTGGTATTGTTCTGCTGCAGTTAAAAGACTACAAAAGAAAAATCCTTATGTCTGATTTTAAAATGTGTTTTTAAACTGTTGCACGTTATATGATTATGATTAATTAGACCTAATGCAGTATGCACTGTTATGATTTCCCAGTAAACTAAAGAGCGAGTAACACCTAAATCAACTATTTTTTGCTGCTAAACTGAGAATCTAATAGTGCTGTAGACATGTTTAGTCTTTATTTTGGCATTTTAGTGCATCTTACTTAAAATTTATAAATTCAGCTTAAAACCATCATCATTTCTCCCTTTTCAGGTTAAAAATCTGCTTTACATTATTTTTTAATCAGCCATTGCTGTTGGCTAAGATGTCCCATATTATGTAGCTGCACTGCACTGGACTCCAGCCAAGCCTCGGCGTGGCCACTCAGGAGCTGATATGTAACGTTACGGCTCAAAGCCTCTCGCCTCCTTAAAAAATCATCTTTCTCCCTTTCTTCTAGTGATCAACGTGGAGAGAAAACCCTCCAGCCTGCTGCAGTTTATTTTTTACTCGTTCTATTAAGCAGTGAGTCTGCTGTGTGTGTGTGTTCATGTGTGCGCGCTTGTTAACGACCATGCCGGCAAATCAGCGCAATATTACCGCAACGTGTTCCTTATGAACGTGCCATGGCGGTATCACGTTACGGGAATTTTGCGGCATTCGTGCCGCCACGCATGATAGTAATATTGCGGTAATATTGCGGTAATATTGCGGCTTCGCTGGTCTTATAAATGCACATTAAGCGTTGGCACAACCGAGGGAGGTGTCATGGCCATGTGATGAATTAATGCCGAGCTCCGGCCGGGAACTATTTTGAAAATGAAAGTAAACACGTGCTTAAGTTTCACTTTTGTAAACAGAATCAGCTGAGATAATCATTTGGAGCGTTGCGGTGCTCCGGGAGCTCTTCTCCGTTAGATCTGCAGCTCAGATCATCTGAGCTCACAGGGATGGTGGAGGACAGACACCTGCGCACCTTCGATCGCAATAAAAATCAAATTATGTCCAACATACACGGAAGTCCGCGACAGTGCAGAGACCGCCCCCATACCCCCTTCATACCGCCATCGCGTAATCTTTTATAAAACGGACATGATTGCGCAACATTACCGCCACGGTCTGAGCTCTTATAAACGACCTAACGCGCCCTGATGCCGCCTCGGCGTTGCGGCAAATTGGCAGCATTGTTTTATAAAAGAGGCTTTTAAGGGTCTTGGATAGTCTTGGAGGTGCACCTCCGCCCAGCCACGGGCGGGGGGAGCACTCATGCTTGGCTGTTGCTGGTTGAGCTCGATGAGGAGGTTCTGAAGGGAAACGAAGGGGACACGACTACTATCGAGGCTAATGCTTAGTTGTATAAATTAGGCTTAGCTTCATCATTTTGTTTGGAGTTGTCGGATAGTAACGGTTGCTATGATGTGTGATTGCACAATAGCCGTTCTGGGGGTGGGGCCGGCGAGAGGCTAATTGGCCTCTCTTGTGAGTGGGTTTGTTCATGGTTGTTTGTCCTATGTGTCTCTTTTTGACCTGTGATAGACTGGCAACCTGTCCAGGCTGCCTGTTTACCCTCCGCAACCCTTTAAAGAGTGAGTCACACCATGGGTGAATTCAAACACACTTCCTGTTACAAAAATGCACCTAAAGGAGGTGTCGCCTGGTGGACAGATAGAGCAGCACTGAGGCAGTGATTGACAGCACCCCCCACAAACCCCCGCACGCTCTCTGAGTTTACAGTTGGAAAAACAAGTCATTAACAAAAGTGCGCACGTTCAGGTGTGCACACGAGCACACACACAGCAGACTCACCACTCAGGAGAATGAGCAGACACAGAAATTGCTGCAGGCTGGAGGATTTCTTGCCCAAAGTGATCACTAGAAGAAAGGGGGGAGGAGGACGTTTTTTTCAAGGAGGCGAGCGGCTCCAAGCCGTAACGTTTCATATTGGCCGAGCCAGCTGGAGGTGCAGCTGAAACTCAGATGGAGTCCAGTGCAGTGTAGCCACGTAGTACTGTACAGACGTCACCCTGCGTCTATATAGCCATCAGCTGTGGCTGGTTCTAAATCAGTGTGGAGCAGATTTTTAACCTGAAGATGGAGACATAATTACAGTTTTAGGCTGAAATATTGAATTGTAAGTAAGTTGCACTAAACTGCCAAAATAATGACTACACATGTCTACAGCACTTGTAGACACTCATCTATACAGGTTATCAGCAAAAACAAGTTGATTTAGGTGTTACTCTTTAAGGATAAGTGGTATGGTATAGATGTGATATGGTATAGATGGATGGATGGATGGATGGATGGATGGATGGATGGATGGATGGATGGATGGATGGATGGATGGATGGATGGATGGATGGATGGATGGATGGATGGATGGATGGATGGATGGATGGATGACCTTTCCCCAACATTTTCATGATTCATTAACTTTCACTTTTAATTTGACTGTAATTTTGTGGTCAAAGACTAACTGTATAATAATAAGTCTAGGAAACTGAATCATGTGGTACATTGCTGCTGGAGCCAACAGTCAAAAAGAACTGGAATGCAATGAAGGTCAGATTCCATTAGAGATGTTTTACAGCACAGGGCGGGTGGAGGGCCCAAAGAAGGGCTTTCACTCTCACTCGCCTTGCTGACTTCAGAAAACCACAAATTCCTCACGGGTATTTATCTGTAGCCAGGTGATTTCCAGGCCCGACAAGCTTCAAACTAATGCACATTGAGCTGAACATGAATTTTCCTGCCCTGAGACATTTTACATAGAGTAAAACAAAACATGACTGAGTGGTCCTCAGGAGTGACCAGTAGTCAACTAAACGGCAACTGAAAAATTACAGAAAATGGGAGTATTTTGTATTATCCCATAAACCCAAGTATCTCATAACACCATAATGTCTTCCTACTCAGACATTACAGCAACTGCTCCTACTAGAAGACAGATGTGAGCATTCACGAATCGAAGGCGTTGCTTATAACGGTATCATGGAAGCAGGAAGAGGGGCTTAAAGGTGCAATGTATTTTTCCACCTCTAGGTGGTGCCCTCTGAGAAAAATCTCCAGATTTCTGCTTTAAATCTCTTTTTGACAGAGGTGACACTGTTATCTGTGATGTCTAACCGACAGCAGGTTGAGGATATTAAAAAGGCTCACGACATGAAACTGAGCATGCAGGAGGGCAAGTCCCCTACTTACTCCGTCAGAAATCTAAAATTGCATGTCCTTTGTGTCAATCTGTGTGTGCATCCAAGGAAAGAAACATAAAATTGTGAGAGGCATCTGTTTTGTGCTCTAAACCTTGCAATAAACTACACCCACCTCCACCTCTGTTCTAACAAAGGAGCTTCTCAGACTGTGTCTTCACTCTGATACATGGAGACATTAGCATTTAGATAACCCTCCTGAATATAAGACTCAAGGGAAATGAAAACATTACAGAATAAAAACTGTGAATAATCAGAAGTTACGTTTTAAATTAACATTAGTTTGTCTTCAATCCTTTACGATACAGCTGAAAAATTGTGTTTGGTTTGTTGTTCTTTTAGACTGGAGATACAAAACAAATGAATAAAGCTGAAAATGATTTAAATAAGCACCAGTAACCAGAGTGGATGCTACACTGTAGATTGGAGCTCAGCTTCACTTTAATTACACCTCAGATGATCTGTCTTTTCCCCTCTGTTATCAGAGGACGTTTCAAGTCAAATTAAATCTGTTTCACACAAGCCTCGGTCCATTTTTCTGCTCTTTTAGATCTACTTTTATTACCATATAACTTGTAATAATGGTTTTTAGTCAATATAAGAATTAAAAATGTGGAATTCTCTAAATTTATATGCTGCAAATTCCAATAAAATAGATAAAATTTCAATCACAAAAAAGGTTTGAATCATCAGATTCTCCATATGTGGCCCAGTTTGAGTCTGGACGTGTCATGCAAGACTCTTCTACAGATGGACAGCTTTTCATTAACCTGAATGCTGCTCAAAGGCTTTGTGCCTGCGGGTACTTTTCTCTAACATTTAACAATAAAAACCAAACTCATCTTTGAGTTCATTTGATGTGCATGTTGGTGGTATGAGTGATTGGACAGGTCTCATTTATTAAATCATGTTTTTAATAGTAAGTATCTGCTTCACAGAGTTGTTCTGGAGCCACATGAAAGAGAAAGACAATTCAGCTGAAGGTCTGCATTTTGTCAGACCATTTATGCATATTTGCTCCCAGAGGACTGGCACGTTGTTTAACACCATGCAGCACATGCTTGTTTGTCTTGTGTGATGGTGTGCAGACGGTGATCTCAGGTGATTTAACTTGACAGGTTTACAGCAAAAATGCAATAAAACCCCCCACAGATCAACACAGCCTGTGCAGCAAGCTTAACTGTGAAATAAAAAGATATTTTCAGCTGCTTATGTCAACCAGTGCCAAATTGTTACTCTGTTCTGAATGCATGCTGATAGGAACTGTCATGCAATCTGATATTCTGATTAAAAAAACAAGAAAATCTAAAACTCGAGAGTTTGACTGGACAGACTCTCATTTAATATTCTGGTCATGAATAACAAATGTTTTGAGTGCACCTCGACTCTGTTGTGTTTTTACGACATTCCTGAATCCAATTTGTTTCTGCGAGGAATATAAAGGAGAGATGCAATTAAAAGCTTTTTTTTATTCTTGTGTTCTTTCCTTTGACAAGGGATGTTGTTTATCTATCACTGTATTAATGCAATTTATTTGTGTGTGTGTGTGTGTGTGTGTGTTTCGCTATTAAAGTTGAGGTTCACTGAGGAACTGCGTAATACTTGTTTATTTTTAAATACAATCAATCACGCTGAGTTTCACATTCAAACTGAACGTGAGCGTAGTCTTCTACTTCCTGCATTAGCCACTGATAGAAAACAGACGAGGAATCGTCGGGTCAGAAAATGTCACACAGAACTATGTCACACTGTAACATTCATGGACTCACCCATCTTGGCTTGTGAACGCAGAAGGCTGGTGTTGAATTAGCAGCCAGGAAAGAGCAAATCTTGTCTTGCCTAGTAGAAGCTAACCGTTAGCATTAGCAACTCCACAACATGGCTGAACATGTTCGGGCTTGTGTTATTTGTGGAGATTAAGCAACAACACTGCATTTTTCACCTAAAAAAGAAGAGCGAATGGAGGCAGTAGAAGAAACGCGTTGCTGTTGGCCAATCAGAGGGACGATGTGCCACTCCTCTGGCTCACTTCTACTTTCTTGAACAGGAGCGCCAGAGCTTTGTTTCCATAGAAAACAACTCACAAACCATTCATTCATACTAGAGACCGCTGCAGATTTATTGAATTAAGTGTATGCCTCCTTTAAAAAAGAATCTTTAAAATTACCCAAATTTTTAATTGACTCAGCTACTAACTCGTATGACTGCAAAAATGTGAGCAAATCTGTTGTTTGATAAATAATAATTGAAAACATTATTGCTGCACTTGAAACTTGGATTATTACTTTTAAATGTTTGATATAAAAATTCCAATAATTTGTTACTTTACTTACTGTTTATCTCAAAATATTCAGATCATAAGCTAATTGGTACCATTATTCTCACAGAGTAGAACTTTGTTATGTGAAATATTTTAAAATGCATCTTTTTGTAAACATTTGCTTCTGGTGGTTTTGTAATCAAGTTTGGTGATTTTGATTAAAACTGTCTTTTATCTGTTTTTTGCAAATAAACTCTTCTAAAGTAGTGGATAAATCAAAATAAGGACGATGATCTCACAAAATGCTTTGAATCATCATTTCTAATTCTCCTGCTGTTCTCAGCTGTTTCCACATCTTGGCCTTTTGATTTGAGCCACCAATCAAAGAATGATGAAATGACTAGAAGCAGAGATCAAATTGACCTTTTTAACCGAGAAAGTAAAAAAAAGAGAAAAATCTTAAAGTAGCATAGCACAGATCAGTTATAACCTCAAATGTTCTTGTTTTGAACAAACATACTGTGTAACATCCAAGCACTAGTAAAATTAAATTTTTTGTAAATATTGTGTAGATATTTTACATAAATACATTTTAGTGAAGTTATACACAAATTACTCAAATTTTAATCACAAAGCTTTACTAAATTTCAGTGTGCACCCTACCCTGTTTTTTTTCCTGTTTCCGTGCCAAACACTCACAAACTTGTCTCATGATTTTGTTGAAGCTAAAATTTGTCAAATTTGTAACTCATGAGAACTGAAGTGTTCCAGATACTCGTAATTACTCCATGACTATTTTGCGAGAAAATTTACAAAGCAATTTTAATATATTCAAAATCTCTACAATGTGAGAGTAAGCTCTTGCAACTTTTGCAAAGAAATTGAAAACACCTTTTAAATTGTCATTTGCAAACTGACAACATCTATTACAGTCTACCAACATATGCATTCATACTCATTAAGAGCAGAATGCCACAGATGCATTTCAAAATCATTAAAATACACGGCGACCTCTTCAGTAAGCTGCATCATCTGCTATTTTTTTTTCTTTTTAGCAGGAGGGAGGGGAGCAGAGAGCCAGCAACGGATGATTAAAGTCTAACAAAAGATTTGGAGATGTGACAACATGGCTGCAAGTCAATCAGCAGGGTGCAATATGAGCACCCTGCCCAGATTCCAGGTAAGAAGAGATGAAGAGGAGACAAGGGGAGGACTGAGGGGGAGGACTGGAAGGATAATAGCCTGATGTTCCACAACACGATCAACTTTCAGGAGCTCTTTGAAGCCTCGAGTGAAAATTTTCCCCCTCTGGGAGGAAATATGGGCATTTTGTTGGACAATATTAGTGATTAAATGGTATTCGGGGGGTTTTCCCACTTTAAGTGATTAAATAAGAAAAGGTCAGATGTACAGTTTAGAATGAGCAAACCTGCATGGCTAAAAGATCTTGTAGTTCGGAGAGCCTGTAGCAAAGGCAGGTGGTAGTTAACATTCCAAAGTATAAAGCTCTTTGAATTCCTGTGATGCTACTCCAGGTGACAGGAGAAGAAATAAACACAAAGACTCCAAGGAGACAAAGACTTCACCTGGATGAAAGAAGGAGTTCACGTTGAAGGAACGAAAGAGCTTAGATGGATTTCTGAGCAGTCACAAAATATATTAAAGGGGCAAAAACAGCCTCTGTGTTTGTCATTTACTCAACCACTATTGTTAGATTTATATTAAGAGTAAGCTGCCATTTTCAAATCATCACCTGTGGATTTCTGTGATCACAAGCGTGAATCTGAGTTTCCAAGGGTGTGTGCTGCAAGCGTTAAAAAAACATGAGTCAGTGTGGGAGTGTTTTGTCTCTCCCCTTTTCTTTCTTTTACCAACACCCTCACTGTCCTCCCTCGCCTGTCAGTAGTATGGGCTTCTGATTGGGGGCCAAGGGCTCAGTCGCCACGGAAACTGCACCAAAGCAAACAAAAGGATGGACTGGAGCTTAGGGAATACGGGGACACAAAGGGGAAAGTGAGCACAGTGGAAGATTTCAAATGAGACTCAAACAAAGCCAAGCTGCTGCTACACAGCGAAGCCGGAGTAAACGCAGCTTGTTGTGCCTCATTAACCACAAACACTTCCCTGTACTGAAATATGGGGAATTTTGTTGTCCACCACCCTGAAGATGTTCAACTATTTCCACTGGTTTCTTTTAATGGTTTTAGAATTTGCAGTGTTCACAAATAAAAATAATACCTATGGAGAGGTTGAACTGAGCATGTTTTATTTTCCATGAATTAAAGGTACAATAAGTAAGGATTTTAGAGTGAAATAAACAGTCTAATGTCTCAATCACGTTGAAAGGAAGGTTACATGGAAACAGACTTCCTTTTCAGCCAGCTGGGGGGTTGCCAGTTTTTCCTCCAGGCCAAAGAGGGATGTAGACTTTGTTTACAATCTGTCCTGCCGCCATACTTCCTGGTTCTAGAGTCAATCATATTTGAGTCATAGACATGAATATGTAGATGCCCCATTGGGTGCTGGAGAGCATTACATCCATATTGGGTAGGTTTCCTAACTCTTCAAACCCAACTGGAGTCAATACAAAGTGAACAAATATGCCCTCTTTTTTTTTTTTTTTTTTTTTTTTTTTTTGTGCATTACCAGATTAACTACCTTGGAGTTAGAGACAGCACACACATGAAGCAGTGCAAAAAAGTTATTTTTCAAAGGTTTTGTTTTATTTATCCAGCTACAGAGTGTGTGTGTGTATTTGTGTATGCGTGTGTGTGTGTGTGTGTGTGTGAGAGAGAGAGAAATTCAAATGAACAATCAAACTTTTTTAAATTAAAATATCAAATTCATTGATTTATATTACATTGTTAAAAAGCATGATAAAATATGTTTTTGTTTTTTTGTTGGGCATACACCTTCCTCAGTAGAAATAAATGCACTAGGGCCCAAATGGGAACCCATGTAAGATGGCGGCCCACTGCTACATATTTGATGTCTGTGGGGTTGCCAAGTTTGCAACAGAAAACACTGCTGCACCGTCAATTGTAATTCGACACAAAGAGCAGCAGTGTTGTGGAAAGAATGTTTGCCAGTAAACATGAGCGACCCAGAAGTTATTTCTTGTACCAATAAGAGCCATGGCATCCTTTTTGTTTTACTCTTATATCAGATAAAGAAAGCAAGAGGGTAACACTGAGCTAACAATGCTAACAGACATTTAAAAGCAAATAGTCAGCTCTAAAAATATCTCAAGCAGATTTTTCAATTACCAACAATGTATCTACTTACTGTGCAGCACTCGTCTTTGCTTGTCACCTAGAAGCTTCTGGTGCTGAGCCGTAACTGGCAACAGTTGCTCAGAGTGGACTTATTTGTTTTGATACATTGGACTGCAGTACCCAAATTTGACCACACAATGTCATTCTTAAGCCTAATTTATACTTCTCCATTTTTGTCAGTACGGACGCACGCACTGCCATGATCAGTCGTTGCAAGAGCTCTGCAGCAGGCCTGCAAGGACAGACGGAGTTGAGCTCTCTTTTCTAAACATCCGTCCAAGGAGACGGAGAGCGCAAGCTTGTGATTGGCCAGAACACCGAAGATATCTAGCGGCAGACACGGAGCAGCTTGACCTCGTGGTAAAACTCCAAAAATATGAACATTTATTCACCCGTGACTACAGGAGTATACCATACCAGTACCATACCAGTTTATTTGTTTGGCGCATTAAAACACAGCATGAGAGCTGAACAAAGCGCCTTACAGTTGAAAAACAAGTTGAAATAAACACTTGCAATAGCATGATACCCAAATAAGCAATAAAAGGCAGAAACCAGACACACACAGTAATTCAATAAAAAATGGTCAAATCAACCAAAGGACTAGTAAAAGCAGTAAAAAATATAAAAAACTAGCGCTCCAAAAACAGGAACAGTCCTGACAATAAAAACTACATCAAAACAATAAAACCAAATGTAAAAGAGGTCCTTTATCCAAAGGCCAAATCATAAAAGTGAGTCTTCAGTCTAGACTTAAAGACCGAGACCGTTGAGGACTCTCGTACGGTGAGAGGGAGAGCATTCCAAAAGTGAGGAGCGGCATACACAAAAGCCCGCTCTCCTCTTGTCTTATACTTCATTTTTGGAATGCAGAGTAGTAAGCGGTCAGCTGATCTCAGGGAACGCGCCGGCACGTAGGGTGTAAGGAGCTGTGACAGGTAAGGTGGTGATAGGCCATTTAATGCCTTGTAAGCAAATAATAAAATCTTAAAACGAATCCTGAAAGTCACAGGCAGCCAGTGTAGACGTGCTAAAACCGGGGTAATGTGACAGCGTCTATTTGTGTTGGTAAGGAACCTAGCTGCTGCATTTTGCACAGTCTGCAGCCGTTTCAGCGCTGAAACAGGAGCACCAATGAGTAGTGAGTTTGCATAGTCCAGACGGGAAGTAATAAAAGCGTGTATCACAGTTTCCAGATGAGGACGTTTCAGTACGGGTTTTAGGCGCATGAGGCGGCGCAGTTGGAATAAAGGTCAGTGGCGGCTCGTCCATAGGGGGCGCTAGGGAGCCACCCCACTAGTATCACAGGAAGGAGAAGAAGATAGGAATCACAAAATATATTTAAAAAAACATAAAAATAAACTAAACGATCTATACACCATATGGACTAAGTGCTGTGTGTAATCTGTGTTTAATTGTAGTTTAATAATGTTCTTTTTACTTTTAACACGGCCGAATCGTCGACATACTTGTCACGTGTCCTCTCGCGGGCGCAGCAATCTTTACCATTGACTTAATATGGGCTAACTGGCGCATGTGCAGTGGGTCCCCAAACCGTCCACAACGAGAAAGAATAGGAGAGCCTTTGGGCGCATCGTGTAGCGATCGTCACTGGGTGAATTCTGGTCAGACCAGGGGGAGAAGATCGCTCATTGGTCAGCAGCGTGTTCAGCAGCGTGTTCACCCCGCCCAGAGGGCCAATCGAACTGCTTGTTGAGTTTTTTTCAGCTGGTATTAACCAATAACAGGGAGAGAATCCACGTAAACAGGAAAATGATGAATGCATCAAACACTCGAGCGGGTAAAACAGTCTGATCAGCTCAGCTTTTACGTTGGGATATAGAATTTCACGAACCAAGTGGATTGTTTTTACTACACCATGGATTATGACCATAACCTGCAGGTAAGCCTGATTTTAGCTTTTGGCTTCAGGAAATTAGCTTGCTGCTGCGTTAGCGGTGGGCACCGCTCCATACACTTTGAAGAGTGGTACTTCTATTCTTGTTTGTGAGTCTGGGCTTTAATCTAAACGCCTGCTTCTGTGGATATCTTGCGTTGTGTCACTGTGTGTTTTTCTGGATACGTGTAGCATCTATTTTACGGCCTCACATTTATTTACAGCTTATTGGGTGTTGGTAGAAAGTGGATTCTATTGATTAGATTAGCCTACTCCCCTTAAAGGCTGGTTTATACTCGGTCCGTCTGCGTGAAACGGACGCACACACCGCCATTTTGCGTCGGCGCAAGGGCTCTCCGACTGGCTCGCGGAGGGTGACGGAGACATGCCCCAAATTTTAAACATCCGTTGAAAGTGAAGGAGACCGCAAGCTTGTGATTGGTCAGGATGACGCTTCCTGTAACTTCGTCACCAGCACTGCTGTTGCTCCGTTAATAAGTAAAAAAATATTTAGCGGCAGACCCAGAATAGATTGAAGAACGCATCGGTAACACTTTACAATAAGGTACGCAAAATAGTGCTTAGTTACTAGGGAACTACATAGAGGTTAATGCATAATGAAGCAGGGACTAATAGGTAGTTAACCAGTAGTTACTGCTACAAACTCTCATTATTTTTTTGTGCTTCGTTACTAGGGAACGACTTAGGGGGTAATGAGTAATGAAGCAGGGACTAATGGGTAGTTAACCAGTAGTTACTGGTGAAAACGCTCATCAGTCTTATTCAGGGACTAATGGGTAGTTATTTATGAAAGCAATAAGGAATGAATCCCAGATTAATGTAGTGCTTGTAGACTCTGTTTTGTAAACTTCACGAAGAATGCAGATAATTTGCAACGTCAGTGATTTAACATCCCTGTATCATCTTGATTTCACTTGTCTGTCGCTTCATCGTCCCTCGTCAGCATCCGTCCATCTCCAGAGACGATGGAAAGTGAAGTCTCCTTCCAAGTACCTGAGGAACTAATCAGTAACTACTAGGTACTTAACCATTACCTACTACTTATGTGTACCCTAAAGTAAAGTAATGCCTCTTCCCAGTTACCTACTGGGGAACTAATCAGTAACTACTAGGTACTTAACCATTACCTACTGCTTATGTGTACCCTAAAGTAAAGTAATGCCACATCCCAAGAACCTACTGAGGAACGAATCAGTAACTACTAGGTACTTAACCATTACTTACTGCTTATGTGTACCCTAAAGTAAAGTAATGCCTCTTCCCAGTTACCTACTGGGGAACTAATCAGTAACTACTAGGTACTTAACCATTACCTACTGCTTATGTGTACCCTAAAGTAAAGTAATGCCACATCCCAAGAACCTACTGAGGAACGAATCAGTAACTACTAGGTACTTAACCATTACTTACTGCTTATGTGTACCCTAAAGTAAAGTAATGCCTCTTCCCAGTTACCTACTGGGGAACTAATCAGTAACTACTAGGTACTTAACCATTACTTACTGCTTTTATTATACAATCTTGACAAATAAATGATTTATTAAAAATACAACACTTTACATATCTCATGCCCAAAAACTACACAGGACAGATAAGAATAGCTGAAGACAGTTTTTACTCTAGAGACTATACAGTTTTATTCACACACACACACACACACGCACGCACGCACGCACACACACACAACTAAATGGTGGTGGAAGAGAGGTAGCAGTCCCCACTCCAGGTCGGTAGGTGGCGGTAATGCACCTCATGTTGTTTCCAGGCTGCCATAAAAACCCTAATAGAAGGAGGAGAATTCGGATTCAGTGGATAAACAATGTCAAAGCAAAATTTATAATACAAAGCACTCTTTTAGTAGTCCATTAGCACTTCACTAGTAGTCCCCCAATTTCCAGACGGGAATGATGAAGAACAGCCTCCATAGTTCTCTGAGTTAGCTAAACCAGAACAGCTATTTTAGCAAACTCTTTACTATTTAGTTAAACCACTTTTAAGTGCCAAAGAAACATAACTATCGGACAAACTTAGAGTTAAAAATGCCTATACGTAGTTCAAAACCCCAGAAACAAGTGTTCATTACCAACCCTCCAGTTAACGATCCATAAACGTGCGCATTACGTAGTTCGTGTAGCGTGTCTTTTGTCACTGTCAAGTTTCTCACGTCACGCAGCATGCTAACATTTCCTTCCGCTTTTCAAAATAAAACCAAAATAAAATACATACTTTAACATTTTTCTCGCTTTTAATTTATACCAAGGTGCCTTTAGAATTTTGAGCATTTTAAAACATCAACGGAGAATGATTTTAGCTATATTTAACAGTGTGTTAGTACATTCATGAGGTATGTTACAGTATAAAAAATGGGTTAAAATTTTAAAATAAGCTCAATAAGTTATATAAACATAGCTAAAATCATTCTTCGTTGATGTTTTAAAATACTCAAACTTCTAAAGGTAACTTGGTGTAAATTAAAAGCGAGAAAAATGTTAAAATCTGTATTTTATTTTGAAAAGCGGAAGGAAATGTTTGCATGCTGCTTGACGTGAGAAACTTGACAGTGACAAAAGACACGCTACACGAACTACGTAATGTGCGGTGGTTTGGACTAATTAAACACGTTTATGGGTCGTTAACTGGATGGTTGGTAATGAACACTTGTTTCTGGGGTTTTGAACTACGTATAGGCATTTTTTAACTCGAAGTTTGTCCGGTAGTTATGTTTCTTTTGCACTTAAAAGTGGTTTAACTGAATAGTTAAGAGTTTGCTAAAATAGCTGTTCTGGGTTAGCTAACTCAGAGAACTATGGAGGCTGTTCTTCATCATTCCCGTCTGGAAATTGGGGGACTACTAGTGAAGTGCTATTGGACTACTAAAAGAGTGCGTTGTATTATAAATTTTGCTTTGACATTGTTTATGCACTGAATCCGAATTCTCCTCCTTCTATTAGGGTTTTTATGGCAGCCTGGAAACAACATGAGGTGCATTACCGCCACCTACCGACCTGGAGTGGGGACTGGTACCTCTCTTCCACCACCATTTAGTTGTGTGTGTGTGTGTGTGTGTGTGTGTGTGTGTGTGTGTGTGTGTGTGCGTGCGTGCGTGCGTGCGTGCGTGCGTGCGTGTGTGTGTGAATAAAACTGTATAGTCTCTAGAGTAAAAACTGTCTTCAGCTATTCTTATCTGCCCCGTGTAGTTTTTGGGCATGAGATATGTAAAGTGTTGTATTTTTAATAAATCATTTATTTGTCAAGATTGTATAATAAAAGCAGTAAGTAATGGTTAAGTACCTAGTAGTTACCGATTCGTTCCTCAGTAGGTACTTGGGATGTGGAATTACTTTACTTTAGGGTACACATAAGCAGTAAGTAATGGTTAAGTACCTAGTAGTTACTGATTAGTTCCCCAGTAGGTAACTGGGAAGAGGCATTACTTTATTTTAGGGTACACATAAGCAGTAAGTAATGGTTAAGTACCTAGTAGTTACTGATTCGTTCCTCAGTAGGTTCTTGGGATGTGGCATTACTTTACTTTAGGGTACACATAAGCAGTAGGTAATGGTTAAGTACCTAGTAGTTACTGATTAGTTCCCCAGTAGGTAACTGGGAAGAGGCATTACTTTACTTTAGGGTACACATAAGTAGTAGGTAATGGTTAAGTACCTAGTAGTTACTGATTAGTTCCTCAGGTACTTGGAAGGAGACTTCACTTTCCATCATCTCTGGAGACGGACAGATGCCGACGAGGGACGATGAAGCGACAGACAAGTGAAATCAAGATGATACAGGGATGTTAAATCACTGATGTTGCAAATTATCTGCATTCTTCATGAAGTTTACAAAACAGAGTCTACAAGCACTACATTAATCTGGGATTCATTCCTTATTGCTTTCATAAATAACTACCCATTAGTCCCTGAATAAGACTGATGAGTGTTTTTACCAGTAACTACTGGTTAACTACCCATTAGTCCCTGAATAAGACTGATGAGCGTTTTCACCAGTAACTACTGGTTAACTACCCATTAGTCCCTGAATAAGACTGATGAGCGGTTTTACCAGTAACTACTGGTTAACTACCCATTAGTCCCTGCTTCATTACTCATTACCCCCTAAGTCGTTCCCTAGTAACGAAGCACAAAAAAATAATGAGAGTTTGTAGCAGTAACTACTGGTTAACTACCTATTAGTCCCTGCTTCATTACGCATTAACCCCTACGTAGTTCCCTAGTAACTAAGCACTATTTTGCGTACCTTATTGTAAAGTGTTACCAACGCATCACAGAAAAGTCTGAACATATGAACGTTTATTCACCCGTGACTGAAGGAGTACAAAATACGGAGCAAACGTGGATGGAAACGACGGGAAACGTGGGTTTAGAGGTGGCGACTGGATGAAGAGGTGGAGGAGAATGAAGGACAAATTAGTCCGTGTTAAAAAGTCTCTGAAATACAATAAAACAATGTAAAAACATGAGTAAATACACTATCGTGAACCGGATACATGAGTGTCATGGTGGCAGGATATCACAGAATAGCACTACACCCTCTGTTGTCCTGGAGGGGAATTGCTTTGCAGCACTCCGCTGCCTGAACAGTAGTTCGAAAGTGAAAACCTTTCCGACGCTCCGTGTGCGTCTCTCCGTTGCGGAGCTCACAGAGAGTATAAACCAGCCTTTAGTGTGTGTGCAGTTTGTGTAATATATGGGTGAATGGATGAATATTAAGCATGTTTTTGTCAAAAACTTTTGTTGCTGAAGAGCTCCTGCGATGCATAAGAATCAAGGGTAATTTGGCGTCCCCTAGTGGTGATATTTGGTTAGCGCCCCACCCAAAAAAAGGTCACCAGCCGCCACTGATAAAGATGCACAGCAAGCATTTTATTCGTGGATGGAAATGACGGGAAACGTGGGTTTAGAGGTGGCGAGCGCATGAAGAGGTGGAGAATGAGGGACAAGTTTGTCCGTGTTAAAAAGTCTCTTAAATGCAAAAAAAGCACAATATAAACTGCAAATATAAACTGTAAATGTACTATTTTGGACGGGATACATGACAGGATACCTCAGAAAAGCGCTACGCCCTCTGTTGTCCTGGCGGGGAATTGCTTTGCAATTCTCCCCAGGTGACGGAGAAGTCCAAAATCAAAACGGTTTCGTCAATGCATGCGAGTCTCTGCCTTGGGGAACTGACAGAGAAGTATAAATTAGGCTTTATTCTTGCACTTTTAAGTAAATCCAGACATTTCAGTTCATCCCTTTAGTCAAACTGCTGTAACCAGGCCTTTCCACCGGACGTGTAAGCATCGCATAACGTTCATGAACGCAGCAATTAGCCACCGTTATAGTTGATGGGTGCATTCCCATCATCCGCGAAGCAGCGCATTTTGGACACATCCCAGAAGCGCTAAATTTAGGCTTCAAATCAAAAGTCAAAAGAGTCAAGCTCAGCAGTTCCGATTGAGCCAGACAGGAAGTCAAGCACGAAAGCAGTGTAAAACATTCAGAAACTTTTATAATAAAAGACACATGCAGATTGCCATTTGCTTGAAGATCAACTTCACTGAAAAAATATTTTTTTAATTATTGTTTCTGATTATAATCAGTCACTTTGAGTTTTCCATGCAGGGTGAACATGAAAATAGTCTCCTACACCTATCTCCTGCCTTCCAAACTCCAAATCCTGTCGTCTGAAGCTCAGCTCTGATCTGGCTCACTTCTAGTTCATGAAACAGGCCCCCCGGAGCTTTTGTCCCCTGAGTATGACTTACAAGGCATTCATTCCTACTAGAAACCACTGCAAATATGTTAGAAATATGAGTAAAGTCAATAGTAAAAAAAGTACGTCATTACCTGTGAAACCTCCATAGCCAAGGTAAACAGAACAGAAAAAAAACCACAGACCTTTTTGGAAACATGCTCATGTCTTCCTCTTTGCATGACATCAATCAAATTGCCAAAATCACAAGTTATCTCGCAATTTTCCAGTGACTTCGTTACCTTGCAAGACCATCTTCATGCCGATTAGCATCTAAAACGCTCCTGGTGGGAAATTAACAAAGCTGCTTTAATTTCACTGATGCTCCACTAACAGAAAGGACTGTATAATCCAAATAAAAAAACATTTACATTGGTCATAACAACACACACAAAACAACAATAGCGATGTTAAGATTAGGCATTGTTATAAAAAACAGCTATAGAAAAATCTGTTTATCTTTTCTCAAAAGCACTGTACTACAGGCTGATGGGACACGACGCTGACACGGGGATGTACAGGAAGTCTGTGGGCTAAAGAAGGGATTACATTTTCTTAGGGGCCTGTGGTTGGTCCAATCCAAAGAGACTCATTTAGAATAGCTTTAACATTAAGGGTCCTTTCTTTCAACCTTTGAGCAGCCGTGATGCTGAGATCAAACGGACTGCTATAGGTGAGGGCATTCTCAATGGCCTAAAGCTGCTCATTCATCCTTTTAAAGGACAGGAAATCAGGCTAAATGGAGGCCCGGCTCCTCCTCTGTTCTGCTAAAGAGGCTTCACTAGTTGTAGACTTTTTTGCAGTAAAGAATTTCAAGTGGTCATGGGCCTTTGAGGGAGAGTCCAGAGCCAATAAAACTTAGGATTACTTGTGTCAAAGAAACCCACCTGCATTTCATACACTGTCTACTTCTTTTCCTAATCACCAACTCCAGGCAGGGTAATGAAATTTTTCTTTTTCCAAAGAAAACTCAACCCAAAACAGTTTACTTGTAGAATATTCCCCACATGTTTTTACTTGTCTGATATGCATCTGCCAAAGGTTTTGCCTCTGGTGTTCAGATTCCTCAGGGGAAACAAAAGCATTTTGTTTGACTAGGCTGACGTTTCTTTGACTTTTGAGGCTCAAAGTCAGTGCCTTGTGGCTTCTTGAGAAGCCCCCCTCCCCAAAAACCTTTTTCTCCATGTCTTAATCAAATTTCTTTCTCTCCGGCAGAAATTTGAGATTGGTTATTTGTACAGAGAATACTTTTGAATGTGGTAAGTGGCACAGAGTCAGGATTTTAGAAGTGATGTGCTTGTACCGCACATATTTAGAGACTGATACCTCTGGCTTCATAATTTTGGAGTCATTGTCAGACTGAATGCAAAGTAAATTTTAATAGTGACAACTCTGAGTGCAACTGAAGCAAATGAAGAGATGAAAACTAACAAAGTTTCAAGGGGATGTAAAATATTTTTGGATCAGACTATTGAGAAATGTTTTAATAACCAACATCTGTGCAGTTTAATCTTCAAAGACTGCAAAAACACTCTAGTCAGCTGTGTTCATAAAATCCCTCAGGTCTGGAAGTGATCACCACACAACAAAACAACACAACGTAGAACAGTTCTGCCAACCTACCTATCCAAGCTACGGTGGCCCTGAAGTGCAAATCACTAAACACAACAACAAATTGAGAAACACAAACAAATTCAGAAACACAACAACAAAATTGAGAATCACAAAAACAAAATTGAGAATCACAAAAACAAATTAAGAATCACAAACACAAAAGTGAAATCGCAAAAACCAAAGTGAAATCACAAAAGCAAATTGAGAAGCACAATTACATTAACAAAACCGGAAAGGGTAGGTACCAGTCAGCAATAGGATACATCACTGATTGGACGACCGAGCTGTTTGTCTTTGGAACCAGAAGTTACTCTGCTTGTAGCGCATTTTCGTTTGAAGAACGATGGGATGTTTTGTCCTAACTGTGGGAAAAAGCTCGTTGAGGAGTCACCGAACTTTTGCAGCGGCAAGGGGCTTTATGACGCATCTATCATCAGAGACACGTCACTCCCATCGAGTAAGTTAATAAGCATAATAAACGGTTCAAGTTACTTATGGATGTATTAGCCTAGCTTTAGCTGTTTCCAGACCATAGCAGACCAGAGGGTTGTTCCATGAAGCGAGCTCAGAACATCGAGGCTCATTTGAAAATGCATACAGCTGTTATAATGACAGTAGTGAAGGTTTGGGGGCTGTTCTAGTGTTAACAAAAATATTACAGCAGGGTCGCTATAATATTTATGGAAAACTAATATTGCATTACTTTGTTTTGACATCCATGTAGCATGTTTTAAATGGGACCAAAATGTAATGGGCGATCTTTTTTTTCTTTTCAAACACTATAAAATGTCTAAGAACAAATCTAAATTGATTCTTAAATATTATTACCAGGTCTCAGTTTTGGATGGACCAAAACGTCTATTGTCGAATCACACATCATAGCAACCGTTACTATCCGACAACTCCAAACAAGATGATGAAGCTAAGCCTAATTTATACTACTAAGTATTAGCCTCGATACTACTTGTGTCCCCTTTGTTCCCCTTCAGAACCTCCTCATCGAGCTCAACCAGCAACAGCCAAGCATGAGTGCTTCCCCCGTCCGTGGCTGGGCGGAGGTCCGCCTCCCAGACTATCCAAGACCCTTTATAAGAGACACTGGGGCCGGCAAATCAGCATAATATTACCTCAACCATATGTCTTATAAATGCACATTAAGCCTTGGCGCAACAGAGGGTGGTGTCATGATCACGTGATGAATTAATGCCGAGCTACGGCCGGGAACAAGCCTGGCAAGCCATCCTATATATGTGAATATATAGTCTGGCCACGAACCATTGATGGCACTCAGTCGTGAGGCGGGATCTACGGTTATCTTTCAAAATGTCAGCACGCAATTGGATAGCGCTAGGACCAATCAGAGTAACGAACAACGTGACGTAATCACAGCGACGGAAAAGGGGGACGGAGTAATGGCGTCTAACATCAATGATTTCTGTCGTTTTTGTATGAAAAACATGCGAATATCAGGTGTACTGGGACATTGCAGTACTTAGTTTGATAAAAATAAGAAGCCGCTAAGTATAGCCGACTATAGACTTACGCATGTTGGGGTCTAAATTTTCCAATGTTGATGACAAAGCCATTTCAAACGAACGTGTTTCCTGCGCCGCCGCCATGTTGCTTGGGTTCGCGGCCGCAGCGCCAACGTCATCGGCTACTCCCGCTCTGTGATTGGCCCACAATATAGAGCGCTGTGATTGGCCCAACCAAATACTATAGCGAGCTGTGATTGGACAGCCACAGGCAGCTAGGGTTCCTATGAAGCGTGCCTAGACCAAACTCTGCAAAGCAAGAATTTGGTATAGTTCACTAGGCTAGCCGGGAACTTTATTGAAAATGAAAGTAAACACGGGCATACGTTTCGTTTTGTAAACAGACTCAGCTGAGATGATAAACTGGAGCGATGAAGAGCACCAGGAACTTTTCTCCGTTAGAGCTGCCTGCAGCTCAGATCATCTGACAGCTCATGCTCCCACCGCACCCCCCGCCACGCTCCTCGCATCAACGCATCTGCCGGACGCCGCCTTCTCCCGAACTCCCAACTCCTTGTTCCCTGCTACGCTTTGCTCAGCAGAGCCAACACTAATATATCCCTCCACTGCATACTGTAACCCTTTTTTGCCTCGATCTGGATGATATTGCGGAGGAATTGCTCCAAAAAATGTCGCTGACACGTATCTGTCTACTTCTTTCCATCGCGGCAATCTGCCGAGCTGCAGTATTTGATCCACTTATTGTCGGACATAGCAACAGTAACTACGGGGGGGCGGGGCTTGGCGAAAGGCTAATTGCATTTTCCCAGCTATGTTCCCAACCAGGGGTGTGAGTGCGTAGGGTGTCCCGATTCTCAAGTGCGGAAGGTGACCACGCCCCTTTTGTACCTTTGATCTGCACTTCGCCCAAGTCCGCATCGATGCAGCTTTTGGGCAAGGGTATTACCCACAATCCATTGCTGCGTCGAAGGTTTGAGAAGAAGGCAGAGCAATGGCTCAAGTGCCTTTTCTGAAAATCTGTATTTTCAAATGAAAGAAGTTAATTTCAAGACAATTAATGATATTTATTCATGCTCTGAATGTTTTAGACTAAGATTTAATGTGGACAGCAATGAATTTAGATTTTAAAATCAAATTTAAAATATAGAAATGAAATTAGATGTAAGAATAAGATAAAAAGCAGTGCTTCAATGCACACATCACAAACTTAACACATTTACTATTAGTGCTGAAACGAATACTCAAGTACGAATACTTTTCGGTGAGTACGTTTGTGATGTTAGCATGGCCTGCTAGAGTGAGATGTGCAGTTTGGTTCACTAAAATCTTGGACTGAACCATGCAGTGTGCTACATCTCTAGAGTCCTCACAGTGTGACATGAAGCAGTTCTTTGCAACAGCTGAAAAGCTCACAGGCAGAGCTTTAAATGCATAAATCGCAAACTGACTAATAGGTGCCCCCCACGGCGTTGGGTGATTGGCTGGTTCTAACTTTAGCTGTTCTCTCATAGAGACTCTCAAGCAACAGGTAAATTGGACAAAGAAGCAATCATCAGTCTGTATAAAGACAATAATAAATTGCTTCCATTGCATTCATGAGCAGCTCACAGATTGGTTTACAATAGGGGATGGCTGTAAAGTCCTCCTAGTTCTAATAGGTGTCAAACCTTATAAATGTAAATAGTCAAACCTGCCTTGAAGGCAGACAAAAATCTAAATGGGACATTGTGCCTGATTGTGAAATATCACCGTCTCAATCTCAGATCCAGGAAGAGAAACAAAAGGAGACTTCCATCATTAAACTTGTTTCTTCACTACTCATAAACTGTTTTAGGTAAGTGAAAATGTTCCCCTTTTGGAAAACTTTCCCTGAAATAAAACATTTGGAAATCATTACACAGACACAAACATTTGCTCCCTGATTGATTTTCACTAGTCATAAATACTTTTTCAAAGTAAACATAATAGATTATAACTACAGTCATTCTGAGGACCATTTTCTTTTCTTTTTCTTTAGTATTTGCACTCAGTCTGTAATAGTACTGAAATACCTTTAAACATTTTATGTATAGACCCCAAATGATAGGAATATCATAGGTAGTTAAGGGGTTATAATAATAGGGTAATATTAATATTTTTATAATAAATTAAAGGTAATGGTTTTGGGTAAAAATTTAGATTTATCCTTCAAACATCCCAACGTTTTTTTATTTATCTATTTATGTTTTTCATTCAAGTTCAGAGCAGCTGCAGAAAGAAAAACCTGAAATCACGACAGAAAAAAGGGGGGAAAGTTGACCCTTTGAGTTTTTTCACAGTGTAATAACTCAAAATTCAATTGACTTTTTTTTCCACACCAGACATTTCTGTTCACATAGCCAGAAGCGAAACTTGGTCATTTTCATCATTTGAGTCTCATAATGTTATCAGGCAAGCAATCTACTCGGTGCATGTAGGTCAGAGTCCATCCCGGCCCGCGTGGTTTCGGACCACAGCTTTTTTTCCTTCTAGTGTCACTCATGATTAATCTGCTAATATCCACATGCAAATTCTCCAAACAGTTCACCTAAGTGTGACTGTATAGTTAATGGGTGCCAGAGGAGTCTTTCTAGCCATGACATGCATATGGATGAGCTCGTGTATTCCATGAGCCAAGTTCCTTTTGATCACTGTGTGAAGACTGAGTGGGCTGAGATGAATGATGGCTCAAAGCAGGGGTACATTAGCAGCTGACCACCTGCCTTTCATCCAACACAGGGATAACAGATGGGAAAAACAGACATCAAAACCATGATGTAAAGTCAGGATGCTTCTCGGAATTCTTCAGTGTAAATGAAACCACACTTTGTGCCATCCAATGGAAGGAAATAAACATTTTATACTAGTAATGAGCAACATTACAAAGCCAGAAGTCACAGTAGGGCTGTGTTCATAAAAGATTCACACAATGCAGCCAGTTCTCAAAATAAGTTTCTTTTCAAATGCAGTTGCTCATTTTGCATGTTTTCAAATCAGTGGCGTGATTAGATGAGAACAGTGATTAATGAATTATCTGGCTAAAAGAACACATAAACTTGTTTTAAAGGAGTCATCACCTGGAATTTTCACTTTTCCACTTGAAAAAATTTATATAATGGCTTCCTAATGATTTTTCACTGGCTGAGAAGCCGATATTTAACATTGAAGCGTTTGTTTAATCTTGCCTTCTTCAACCAGCTCACATGCACCCCACGAGCACACAAAGGCCAAATATAAACAAATATGAACCAGCAGTGAACAAACCAGCACAACAAAGCTTTATTTTAATGATCTAAAACAGGGGTTCCCAAATTGGGGGTCGGGACCCCCAAGGGGGTCCCCACAAGATTGCAGGGGGTCCCCAAAATTTTGTCTTTGCTGAGGTTGTGAGGTTAGCAAGATTGTATGTGTAAACATTTCATTTATAAAATCCCAATAACACACCCTACAGTATAATCAGAACTCCATATAAAAGTTATAACTCAGTATGTCTGTAGAAAGTTTGTAAATGATCACATTTAATGTGTTTATGCATGTAGGAGTTGGGTTTGGGTCCTGGCTTATCTTGGACACGAGAAAGGAGGGTCATCAAAGAAAACATTTTGGGAACCCCTGGTCTAAAAGACTATAATAGGACGTAGATATCCACGGAATTATAGGTGATGCCTCCTTTAAAGGAACTAGAGGCAGGAAAAAAGAAACGATGCTCTCGAGCGACGCGCCTGGCTCTGCGAGTAACTGCAGCCCAGCACGGGAGCGTGCACAGACGGCTATGTTACACAAACACAAACATACCATTACCTGACCCTCTTCACACGCTCTCACGCCACACCTCCAATATCTCACGCTGAAAAGGCAACTCCCCGCCGCTCTCACGGACAATATTGCGGCGAAGCAATCCACGCTGCAGCCCTGATCACAGCTAATGCTAATACTGTAGCATGATCACAGCTAATGCTACTATCACAGCTAATGCTACTGCACGCTAGCTCTCTCTGAGTCATCGGTGAGGTCAGATCATTGTCATCATCTCTAAACACAACCTATAATGTTTCTTACCTGCTCACTAGGAAATGAGCCATGGCAGCATCCTTTTTGAGTCCCAGATATAGTTGAAGCAGCCTCCATTCGTCAATCACGTATCCGATATAGATTCGGGTCCCTGCCTGTCTTTTACCATATTTGGTCTTTGACTCACGAGATGCCGCTGAATAAACTTCCTTTGTGCCACGCTTGGTCGTTTGCTGGTTGCAGTAGAATCCATTCCCACAGTTCTTCTTTTGGAGTTTGGCGGCTGGCAAGCTACTTAAGGTGCAATAGCGCCACCTACCGATCTGCAGTGTCGAACACATTTTCTTTCTGTTTTGAAGCTGTCGTGAACGCGCAAGCAGTGTCAATTGACGCCATATCCGTAGGGCAGCGCGGGAAATTCATGACCGAACTGCAGCGCATTTTGCAGCAAACAGCCTGTTCAAGAAAATGGAACGATACATGGGTGGCCTCATTCTTTTTGGTTTATAACGCTTCATCACCCATTAGCTTTGAAAAAATGAACATACATGTTTAATTTTTTACAGATTTTTTAAAGATCCTGCCCCTAGTTCCTTTAAATAGAGTATGTGGACTAAAATCCTTAATTTGTATCACATTTCGTTTCCCCAGCTCCTGTTTAGTGTCTCGTTAGTGTTAATAGAGTTTTCTACAGTAGCTAAAAATAGATTGTCGCAAAGCACTCTGGGGCGCAGGGTCATACAAGTAAGCTAGCAGTTATAATGGATTCCTATGTGTCTGAGTTGCTCCGATCTGACTAAAGTTATTTTTTCGTCTCCTGATTGGATAACAGCAACACGACTCTACCACTGACTCTGTTTGCTCTGCAATGTGGATGTTTTATCTCCACGAATAACACAAGCCTGGAGGAGTTCTTTTGTGTGGTGGAGTTGCTAAAGCTAACAGTCAGCTTCTGCTATCCGAGACATTCTCTGTTTCCTGGACGCTAACCCTACAACATCATAAGTCAAGATGGATGAGTCCATGAATGTTAAGTGACAGTGTGACGTAGATCTGTCAGGCATTTCAAATCCTAGAGTTTCACCATCTATTTTCTATCAGAAGCTAATGCAGGAGATAGGTGGAGGAGACGTTTAGCCTGCATGAAAAACTCAGTGACCGATTATAATCAGAAATAATCATTTTAAAATGGTTTTTCAGTGAGCCATGCCTTTAAAGGAGACATATTATGACATTTTTAACTCATTCACTGCCATTGACAACTATAGTCGTCATTTGCATATTTTTACGGGGCAGGCGTCGGAACAAGCCCCCGCACCGTGAGAACAAACATCACATGTCTAAAGCGGATCTTCATCCGTGTATGTCACACATCACGTGATCAGGAAGCAGAAAATCAATGAATTAGGAGTTTGTTTTGGGCCGCTGCTGTGAAAAAAGCGATGTGCCGAACCGGAAATGCTTCTGCAGCTCAGGCTTGGGCACCAGATTGTGAAAGAACGGATAACGCTAGAAATACGGCGATTCTTCCTGATGTAAGAAGTGAGTCTACTCTTTCTTTTGGTAGTTTTGGTGTTTACATGATCATAGAGCACAATGTTCTGTGACTCTTCAAAAAACAGTAAAAACGCTCAAAAACGCTGGCAGTCAGGGGCTTTCTGATCAGAAAATGGCTGGCAGTTAATGAGTTAAGTTACATTAGTTCTGTAGTCAATAGAAAACATGTTCATGAAGTTCTTTGCACTAAATCCCTCTTACATGAAGCCATTTCAGCAGTTTTACCCTTGACAGTTTCAGTGTCTTCCAGAATGAGCCATTTCAGGGCTCTGTCACTTTAAGAATACAAGCTGGAGTCTGCCACGTCCACCCATCCTTCACTCAGGCTGCTACAAGGAGCCTGATAGGACTTTCACATCTGGGTCGGCATGGCCTAGCCCTGGTAGTTCACATCTGGGTAATCTGTGCATTTTCTGTGCACATGTAACACTCGTTATGCGATTACAGTATTCTAGGACCAGTTAGGTTCGGCTGCTGGAGTAGTAATGAACATTAAATGACCACAGACCAGAAGTAAGTTGAACTGCCGGCTTATTATTTTTAGAACAACAAAAAAACAAGAACAAACAGTTGACATACTGTACAAAAACAACACTCAATGTAAATTGAATGAAAATTAGGAATGTTTCCCTTTTGTTCAAAACCTCTTAGTTTGTTATAAAAGGATGTTATTTTCTTACCTAGGTTCTATTTGTTTTAGATTCTAATTTATGTTCAAGTATTTAATCTATTTATCTCTGATTTAATTAAAATTAGATTTAAGTATTTTATTCAAGGATTAATTAAGTTTAGGGTTTTTTCCTTTTAATTTCAAATCCTACCAAATTCTGATTTTATTCAACCACAAAATTATTCACCATTCAGTTAACACCATGTCAGCATCACAGGTAAGGTTAATCAAGAAAAAAAACCACAAAGCTTTCAACATAAAATGATTCAGCAAAAACTGAATAATCCCATTAAAGAAGGAAAAGAAAAAATGTCTCTAGGTGTTAAGAGTCCTCAATTCCTTTGCAGGGGAGTATGGGTAGTTCCTACCAGTTCTCCTTTTGTGTAACAGAAATCTACGTCCAGCAGAGGGCGCTTTCCTCTTACTGAGCTCCGTTCAATGGGTCCGTTGGTGGCTCGCCATCTCAATTCTCATCCCCAGAATCCAACGCCGATGTTCTCTTGTATTTTTCCAATCCAAACTTAACAGCCTATCATACAACAAATATGCATGAATAGTAAAAAATATATATATACACAGGTAGCCATTAAACATCACAAAGAGCTCCCTTTTAGCTCAATTGGTGCGACACGAGGTGACGCCAAAATGGCGGCAGAACGCGACGCCAATTTACCATTTATATCTATTGTTTCAACATAAATAACATAAATGTGCTACCTTATCTTTCCATTTACATAAAACAAACAATAAATTACATCAAAACATTTCTTGAATTAAATAAAATTACAATATCTGACTCACCAAGTCCCGTTCAGTTATGTACACTACATTTCCACATCACGGACAGGGTAGAAAACAAAAATAACTCCATCAAAATACAAAAATAACTTAAAGTAGAATCCTCTACAGTTGTTTTATTCCCTCTTGGCAGCAGCTTCGCTAAACTCGACTGAATCTCTCTCTCGGTTTCAGTGAAAAATGGAGGAGGAATTATGAAACAACCCGGTTGGCTGTGGCTGGTCACATGGGTTACGCCGCTACTTGTTCTTTTCAAAATAAGAGTCTGAACCAGGATTTCAGCTATTTTACCTAAATTTACCTGAAAACACCATGAGTTTATAAGGTTTTTGTTCTTTCTAATATATTCTAATCACAAATAGATAGTATATTCTGAATTATAACATTCCTGGTGTTTTTTTAAGAATTTTTAACCATTTTAGTCTATTTATTGATTATTTATCACTTTTAATGTAATTTTTATGACTGTTTTTATAGCTTTTATTTATTTATTGAGATTTATTTTAACCAGGGTTACACCCTCCCCTCTTAAATCTATGCAAGTCCCCTTGCATATTGTATAGATCAGACGACCTGGATTTCCTGGGTTTCAATAGAGCCTGTTACAGCTTCACTTAAACTTTGGAACAACGATTGAACTATGCTAACAAGAGGGTTCCCTAACTGAGGGTAAGTTAAGTGTCTGGGCTTTGTTCTCTCTCGGGTTGATCTTCTGACCGATTGTTCTGTTTCAGGGTTGTTTCCATCTTTGACATGGTGTACAGGTTCAGTTTCATTCACTTGATTTTGAAGTGTTTCTTCAACAGAAGGTACGTTCAAATCTGTTACATTCTCCTTTGCAGTTTGAGGAATTTGTTCCCCTTCCTCTGCAGATTTAGGCAAGGTTTCCATTTCAGGTGGGTTGTCGATATTAGGTAAG
>SSNS01000368.1:589804-614804 GCA_006937985.1 Aphyosemion australe
CCAATCGAATGTGAAACAGCTCTCTGGATTTATGAAACCCCCTGCAGTGAACTTTGAGGCTGAGGGATTTGGATGTGGCGGACAGGTGGTTTCCCTGGAGAGGCAGGGGCTCAGTATGGAGCCTTTGAAATCCCCTCATGTGGAAAATGTGGCAGCTTTTGAGACGACGAGAGGTCCCCACTAGAAATAATGACCAAGTCATTCAGTTTCAGGTCTTAAAATCTTACCTTTTGTAGATAAAGTGGTGAAATATTCTGCAAGAGATTTGGGATTAACCAGGTAGTTTCAAATCAATTATCTTTCTTCAAAACAAAGTCTCCTTGAAGTAGAATGTGGCAACTGAATTTCTCTCTTTTCTTCTTTTTTTGTGTGAAAACTCAAATGATGAAATCACTTGTAAAGTAGGATTTATTCTTCAATGGGTTCTTCACATTTGTGTTTCTGTTACAGTTTAGAAAGGACTGATTGTAAGAATTAGACAGTTATGCGTTGTTTTGTGACAGTTCAGTTCATAAGTTGCTTCACAGATTATATTCACGCTGCATTCATTAAAAGGTTTCTAACTTGTCACAGTCAATCATTCTAGTTTGCAACAAAGACACATGCATTTAAAAAACATTCACTGATGCCTGGTTTCACAGTCTTGTTCCAGGAAGGGTAGGACCTCAAATCGACCACTTTATTTCACATTTCATCTAATTTTCATGTCATTGAAGTGTGGCAGATGGAACAATACTGCACCAGATGAAGCAGGAAGATCAAATGTAAACAATGACTCAAACAAGTTCTCTAATCAGCCAACGTAATTTTTGTTGCCTGAGATTGTACAAATGTTATAGACTTGATGCACACATTCTGAAATGTGTAGCATCCAGATTTCTTTACAGATCTCTGCAAAGAAACTTATGGGCCTAGTTTCAACAGTCACCAACTCCTCCCAAAGTTGTCTCACATTTCTTGTATTTTCTGAGTCACTAAACCAAGTTGAACACAGTTCCAGACATTTGCAATGAATCTGTAGAAAAAATGGTTTAAAACTGTTGTGCCAATGTTAACATGTTCAAATCTCAAGTGACACACAAGAGCAAGGCTGTGCAGCTCACTCAAGGATTTCTTGGAAATGCTAATAATTCAAGACATTTTGAAAAGCTGTTCATAATTTGTCTCTAACAATTACAGTGCAGTGAAAAAAGCCAGATGTGTAAAACCTCTAGCAGAATTGAAAAAAAAATGAATGTGCCACTTAATGTGAATAGATTTAAATTGCCTCTGTTGAGATGGTGAAATATTTTTCTTTTTAATTTTTTGCGTGCTTTAGACTTTTTCAGCTGAAATTGGATGGACTCAAACCAAAAACATACAATAAAACATGCAGACATTTTATTGCATCTATTCTTTGAATCTAAAGCACTGATCTTAGTAAGTTTTCCTGATTATCTAACAGCAGAAGAAGCTGCCTGTGAGTGATGTTATAAGTGAACTGTTCAGTGATCTGACATTCAATCCTTCATGACAGTTGACAGGTGAGTGGAGAAAATGTGGGGTGGAATATCATCCTGAGGAAATGCCAGCAAAAGCTAACTGACCTCTAAGTTCCGCACAGATCAGCAAACATATGTTGTGTACTTCTCACAGACACACACACAAGCACGCACACATGCGCACGCACACACACAGACTCAACAGTTCAAGCTCACAGAAATTCATTACCTGGCTTACAAGCTCCATGATGGTGCTGACGTTAATGAGAAATGGGACACGCTCACAAGGACAGCTAACGATGCTAATCATAGAGATGTCTCACATCATGTCAGTAAATGAGCCATCGATTACCTTAGATCTGATGTGGTGTTTAAGAGCTTGGAGCTCTTCGTGATTCAAGCTCATGACAGTTATATATGTACATTTTTTGGAGGGACTTGTTAACCCAAATATATAAAGAAATGCTAGGTCTTTCTGTTAAGGAATAGCTATGTGACGTTATATTTTAATTGAATGGTGTCAAAAAATGTCATAAAACTGTATTTCTGATCCAACAGCAGTATTCGTGGTGATACGTGTTTTTAAAATATTCCTCTAAAAAAATGTTGCCTGAATTTTTAAACAGAAAAATAGATAAAAACCTATCAGGTTTGACACATTATATTGATCTAATGCATCAGTTAAAACAAGAATAAGAAAATCAACCCATCTAAGACGATTAATTAGGGACTGCTGGTTTCTACAACTGTTGAACTTTTTGGTATATTTCAAAGTTTCCACAAATTCAAATGCAGAAATGATTTGTTCCCTTCAGCTGTAAGACCACTAGCATTGCTGAAGTCATGTTATATTAAAACGCTGACACTAAATACACATAAGTCACAACAAAAGCAACATTATAGCACAAAATCATTTAAATAAAGAATTATGTTTGTCCAGAAAAAGAAAAGTTTGCAAAACATATATGTAAAGTTAAAAATCAAACATGAATAGAAAAAGATAATAATTTGCATTGCAGATTTTAGTTTCTAGCTCACTGACAGCTTTAAAAAAAAATCAGTTATCCTCCTCCAGCTGATTGCAAATCTGAAATCTGGTTTCCTTTTTAAATCTAAATATTAATAGTCTCCATTACATGAAAATGACTTTCATCTCCGACTCACATGGAGGGATTAGATTTTAATCAACGCATTAAATATGACTTTCTATTCCTGCAGATGGGAGAAGATGGCAGGCAGTCAATTAGTATGACGCTCTGTTTGCAGCCTCACAGAGAAGCCTGATAAAGTCTTTGTTGTCACAGGGAGGTGGTTAGAGCATAAACAGAAAGACAAAGCAATGTGCGGGAAAAGGCAACATAATGATGAGTTTCTGTCAACAATCAATTCACTGAAAAAAATTCAAATGAGACTTTTTTTAACATTTGGAGCAGTATGCTAAATTATAGAGTATTTATGCTCAACTTCCACTGCTAATGATCTTGGCTGCAAACATCATCAGCTCCAATCTCAATCAGAGCTGATTTAATGGATCAATATCCTCAAAATTAGGCTAAAATGAAGTCAATTTGTCCCACATTAGGTCAGAATTATATCACTTGTAACAAAACGACACTCTGGAAATATTTTTGACTCACAGGAATGTGCAGTTTTGGTAAATATCTTGGTGGCATAAATGGGTAAATCACATTTGTCCTTTTGTTTTTCTCTGGTTCTGGTTTGGATCCAGACTTGTCAACATTTCACTTGCATTATTTTCTGGCTCATTTACACCTCATTTACATCGAGTGCAGAATGGATGCAGACCAGAATCTATGAGGCTTCTGGATGGATTGCCATTTACACCGACTGCGGATCGTGTGCAGAACGTCCCAGGAAATTTCTCATGAGTTCACACAAGTTAACGTGACAACAATCGTGTAGAGAGAGGAGCTGGTACACAAAAGTCACACTCATCTTCTCATACTGTCATAAGAAAAGAAGCCGACAGAATGATGCAAAACGTGTTTTATTTTGAAATAAACAGGATGCACCTCACTGGCACACGTCTCACTTCCTGTCTGGCTCATGTAATTTCTCCAACTTCATGATGATCTGAATGCGGCATCTGGAAAAATAGAAACCATTCGGAAAGATTCCGCAGCTTTGCATCCAGATCTGCACCACAGCCGGTGTAAATGCTCTGATTGGGTTAAATGATTTTTGGTCTTTGCAGAAGCTTCCAATCTGCTTCAGTTATGCAACGGAGGCTTCAGACAGACGGCCCTCAAACGTTAGAAGACAACTCTCTGTAGTATGTTTTGGGCCTACTATAGGTTTACCACTACCTGGGCATCCTCAGCAGTCCTCAGAGCTAGTCAGGTGTGCTCAATTGAGCCTGATTACCCCCCAAACATAACAGCTTTGTATGACAGCATTTACTCTCCACCCTTGTGGTTTATTGTGTTCTCTGGAGCAGCATGGTTCTGCTAGCCCTGTTAACAGCTTTGCTAATTGCACATGTTGCTGCAGCAAAACGTTATTTTAGCGGTGAGCCTGGATGTTATCAGCCTGTACCAAGAAAACCCAATTTTGGACTTAAGTAAGTTTTTGTAATTGACTTTTAAATTTGTTAACTTTTTGTTTGCTCTACAGTCATTTTCCTCACTATAAATCTAGTTATTTTTAAAGGCTGAAGTAAAAAAAGTTTCCTTTCAGTAAAAGTCACTTTGTGAAACACAAAAGGCCTTGAGGAGCATAATGTGTCATCCTTGCTGGAAGTCATTTTTGTTAAATTATCAACTGAAACTAAACTTTCCAAGACCTTGTTTAAAAGTCTGAACTCAGATTTATGGTCATAAAACGTTTTTTCCTTCTGCCTTGATGCAGTGACCTTCCTGAATGATATAATGTGAGGTTACATAGCAGCAGTGTCTCTGTTAACCCGTTCTCCATAAAACATGTCTCCCTCAGAACTGCGCCTCGTCCTCATGACCTCTTGAATCTGGCTCAGCTGCCAAAGTCCTGGGACTGGAGGAATGTAAACGGCATCAACTATGTGAGCACAACTCGGAACCAACACATCCCTCAGTTCTGTGGCTCCTGCTGGGCTTTTGGTAGCACCAGTGCAATGGCTGGTGAGAGTAATGAAATGTTTGCTTGACCTATTTTTGCTTTTATGCAGATCAAATTTTATTTTAAGAGGGAAAAAAAATAACTGTCTAAATTGTGTTTTCTGAAATACTCCGTGACATTTTTTTAGATCGCATCAACATCAAGCGGGGAGGAGCGTGGCCATCTGCTTATTTGTCCATCCAACATGTGATCGACTGCTCGAAGTCTGGCACC
The DNA here is from genome assembly GCA_006937985.1 of Aphyosemion australe. Classification (NCBI taxonomy): domain Eukaryota; kingdom Metazoa; phylum Chordata; class Actinopteri; order Cyprinodontiformes; family Nothobranchiidae; genus Aphyosemion; species Aphyosemion australe. The sequence goes on from SSNS01000368.1 coordinate 594,613, forward strand.
TGTCACGGAGGAGACCACGGAGGGGTGTGGGAGTATGCCCACAATTATGGGATTCCTGATGAGACCTGTAACAACTACCAGGCAGTTGACCAAGGTGAAATCTGAATCATCAGCACGTTCATTGTGTAGACTGATTATTTTCATTGAGTTTCTATTCTAGAATGCAACCCTTTCACTGCATGTGGCACTTGCACTTCTTTTGGGGAGTGCGACCCTGTGCATAACTACACATTGTGGAAGGTGGGCGATTTTGGAGCCATTAGTGGGAGGGATAACATGATGGCAGAAATCTATGCCAGAGGACCAATCAGGTATTTAAGTAGAGTGAGGAGAAAAATGTCTCTGCAGGAATGTAAATGAGTTAAATTGCATCAACTGTCCTTCAGCTGTGGGATCATGGCCACTGAGAAACTGGATGAGTACACCGGAGGGTTGTTCTCGGAGTATGTCGAGACTCCCTTCATTAACCACATTGTGTCAGTGGCGGGCTGGGGAGTTGAAAATGGCACTGAATATTGGATCGTGCGTAATTCCTGGGGAGAGCCGTGGGTGAGTCGTCAGATCTGTCTTAAATGTTTTTAAGGGTTTCAGTAGCTTTTATAACTTTGTTTTGATATACGTGACCTTTTTATTGTTTTTATTTCCAGGGTGAGAAAGGTTGGGTCAGAATTGTCACCAGTGCTTTTAAAGGTGGAAGTGGATACTCCTACAATCTTGCCTTGGAGGAGGACTGCGTTTATGGAGACATGATCATTCCATCAAACTACTGATGGACTGTTTGGATGTTTAGGTCATCACTTGCAGACTGTCTGATGTTGTAGGAAAATAAATATTAATGATTCAGCTGCATTTTTGTTTTAGGGAAAGTTGGGGCATTACTCTGGAAGAGATGGGTTTTATACAACAGGCTTGGGGGCATCTATATAGTGAATGGGTAAAAGTGCTTAAATCCTGACTCTTTTTCCAATAGTCTGACCTAACAAATCTCATTAGAAAAAGATGTTGGTAGTGAAGGGGGAGGGGAAGAACTTATGCATTGGAAAAAAACCCTGTGGACTCTCAGCAGATTCAAATATACCTTGGTGTGAGAATATCATTTTACTGAGTGGTTTTATTTGATGTGATTATAAAATATGAAGAATGAGCTTGGAATATGAAGAGATTCACTGAAATTTCATGCAGAAAGACACTAGTATAATCACTTTGATTTTGAATATTGGATTCTTTGTGGTGGGGATGGCAGCATACCATACTCCTCACCTCTAAACTTTTTCCTGCAGGTACTTTGAAACAGATTCTAACAACTGTGAATGTTGGCCCTGCAAACTGGGATAACAGGTTCTTTATTTGGAACACCTTTGATGAATCAAACATTCTGCCTGTGCCTTCAACATACTGAAGGACACGAGTTTGTGCTTAAAAAGTTGAGAAATGGGTTTCGGATCAGGGGGGAGTTGTGTGTGTGTGTGTGTGTGCGTGCGTGCGTGCGTGTGTACACACTTGGGTTAAAGCATGACCACCACATTCAGAAATTTATGAAACTTAATGACGTCGCATCTAACCTACATCTGTTTTGGTGCAAGGTCAGGTTCCAGTGTGAAAGTACATCAGAGCTGCTTCATCTTAAATGATTCAGCACTGGCAGAGCCTGTTGGCAACTGAACTTCATTTTGAAAGGGAGGCAGAAAACTTCTAGCAGAATAAAGGAACGAGGACTCTAATTTTGTCTGGCTCCCGGGCTTTGAAAAATGAAATACTGGTTGAGCTAAGCTGTGTTGTGGCAACATCCTGAACTCGATCATTATGTTGGGTCACAAGATTAATAAATGAATTCATTTTTGTACAAACTGACATTATTTTCTTTAATCCAAGGACTTAATTTAAGACTAAACCCCTTTAGAGTATTGAGTGTTTTATTGATTTAAATTATAAACATTCAACTTAATCACCAGTTATCTGCAATGGCACACACAACACAATGGCATCATTTGACTTTATGTGCAATTATAAAGAACCCATTTTCTTGCTGTTCAGCTGTGGAACAAAAGAAAACCGAGCACTAAGATACTTGGTTCACGGGTTGGAACAACAATAAAAATGCAAAAACACAAGCTGCTGTGCTTTGCTGCTGATATGGAAATGCTTCCCATTAACTACAGTTTCCATTCAGCCTCTCTGGGGAGAACAAAGGGTAATCAAACCTTATGCAGCGCTGTTGACTTCAAGCTTTCAAACCATGGCAAACCTAAAACCTACAAAGCTGTGTCGTGTCCAAGTTGAAGGAAACGGAAAAAAAAAACAATTTTGCTGCCCAATATTATGCGATTGAGCCCCCGCCCTCCAGCAGTCTTTCATATAAAATCAAATTTGCGGTTTGATTAAATTTCCTGCTTGCTCTCATTTGCATAATCACAAGCAGAGCTCTAATGGCTGTGAATGAAAACACATGGTAATCTGTTCCTAGAGCTTTTATTTCCCCCAGTATGACAAAATATAAAGAATGCAGGTTGCAAACGAATGAGCTGTTTGCAAAGTGAGGGAATCAGCATTCATCTTCATTACAGCAATCAATATGGCAAAAAAGACTTTTTAGCAATTCTTGCAAACCCGCTATATATTGTTTCAGTGAATATGCTGTGTAAACATGAACGTTGGGGTTTCTGAGCCTGTTTGGTTGTGCAGAAGCCTGGATTATTAAAGTAGGAGGGAACATCCACCACTACGGTTCTCTTAGCAAGACATAATTTATTCACATGATCCGTTTTCAAGGCCACTACCTTAACTTATTTCACTAAGGCAGTAAGTTAAGTACATTTCACACAAATATGATCTACTCTATGGATGTTTTTGATTAAAACATGCCTAAGCTAGAAAATGTAAAAGGATTACACAAAAACTCTCTTGTTTTAATGCATTTTGTATTTAAATGATCACATTTAATAAGAATAATTAGCATTTTTCACATCCTAAAGAGAACAAATCTGCTTGTGCTGCTAAAAAGAAAAATGCTTGTTTTGTTTCTTATTGGATCTTTGTGATAATTACAAGCTTTAGTGAAAGATTAGCTCATGCAAAAACTGCATAAACCAGACATTATCATTTTGCAGAATGATTTCAGTTCATTTGCATTGCAAAGATATGTTTTGTCTTTTTATTAATGAACCCCTGCAGAAAATATGACCTGATTATTAAAATATTAGTTTTCTTCCTCAGATCCCCACCGCTTTTGTTAATGTGTCTTCAAGCAAAGAGTTTTTTTTTGCACGACATCACCGCGATTCCCAAATCAATTTATATCCATACAGCTGAAGTTATGCATCATTCCACCGCTAATTTCACTTCCTTGTCAAATATAGTCGTGCAACCTCGAGGCAGCAACAGAATTAGCTTTAGTTAATGGCAGAGTATTAATTCCTCTTAGTCACAACAAAGTAAAGGGATAATGTGGCCATAAATATTTTAGATCCACTGCAGCAACACAGAAATCTGCTCTCTCAGTCGTTCCAGGCTTGCAGAAAAAGAATTGGTGATTAAATGCATTATTAATACTTTATAATAAAATTCATATTTTCCAGCAGTGTGATGGAGTGAAAATCCAATGAGAAGTCAATACCATTTCAGTTGAACTTGCTGAACACACTGAATAGTAAGAAATAGCCTCTAAAACATTGCAGCTCACTAGACCATGCTCTCTGTTTTTATCACTCTTTGCTGTAAGGTGGTGCATTCTCATTATCTCCATTAGAAATAGATGCGATCCTTCCGAGTCAGTGAGTTCTTCCAGCCTCCCCCCTTCAAGTTTTAATTAGAACACCAGTCACTCGTGCTATCGTTGTTTCAAGAGAGCCGCTTCCACATTCCTCAGATGCCCACTTCATCACAGGATCAGAGGCCCACAGTGAGAGGTCTGTTCAGGATGGCTGCCTTGTGTCTGCTTCGGATTCTACCTCTGCTCTCAAAAACCTGTCAACTAAATGTTCTTTAGGTTGCTAGTTAGTTTATTTGGTTGCTTGGCTGATGCGTGGATAAACACACGGTTATAGACTCTGCACTCACGATTAGCAGAACCCTAAAAAATGTTTGCTGCCACGGTTGATTGTGGTTCATCAAGAGAACAAGTCATAATTTATCCTTTTGTTTTCAATACGACATGAAGCAGATTACATTTCTATACACATCAGAAGCCGGTAATTGGTTGGTGGCTAATGTTAAATTGCATCAAGTTTCCAGAATGACTTGAATGTTCACAAGTGGGTTTCAGTATTTTTGCATAGATTACATGACCTCAATTTTGCTTGATTTTTGAAAGATTTCTAAAATATTTTGCAACATAAATTTTCTCTTGGACCTGTCTCGCTGTAGTTCCCACGAGTCAGAGAGAGCAGGAAATGTGAAACTTAAATATAAACACATTTAAACTTAAGGCATTTTGTTTTTACAAGGAAATCTGCACAAAGGTCAGATCACTGTTACAATCATTAGATCATGATGCACGTGATCCGGTCACACATAACTGAACAAAAGTTACAAAAGTGCTTTATGAACCAGTTGTGTGTGATTTATACATATGATTTTCATGCTTTACTGTCATTTATTGTCACTAATTGGTTGCCAACAGTCAGTGAGACACTGAAACTAATCAGAGACGTATTTTCAAGTTGAAACAAACTAGCACACTATTACTATCTTACAAGTTATAAGCCAGTCATATTATTTAATGTCTGTTACCAATAGTCAAAATAATATTTCTTTTTTCTTTTAGTAAAACAAACGTGGTTTTTAAAGATGTTTTTCCTTCCCTGCTGACACTTCAGTGTTCCTGAGCGTCATCCAACTTTCTGCTGTTTATTACCTAAAATCAAAGTAATATTAGTTTATCACAAGACAAAATGAACCTATTTCATATAATAGTGAAAATGTGCATTGCTTATAATCTGAGTTTGGTATCCATAAGCACAAAGGAAAAAGTGGATTTATTTGTTAAATGCGACCATGTTTGCTCTCTTTAAAGTGTTTTGCTGACTTCTAGTTGTAGGGGGACATAATGGTGGCTTTATCTTCTGCTCACTAACCTCTTCCTTATTTTTTTATGGTGACACACATTCAGGAGTGCTCTAAGAACAGCCTAGAGAAGGGTTATTTACTTCTAATGGTCTGACCTGAAACTGCATGATGCTGCCCCCTGTTGAAAACGGATCTGCTGGTTGTTTTTACAGCTCCTGTGGACTTTTGTGTTTTGAGAATTTTAAGTGATGGTTTTGTGTTTTTCTTCTTTTTTTTTTAGTTTGTTTTGTTTGCAGTTAAAATTCCATTTAAGCTTTGGAAACACCCACTCATAAACAATGTCTAATGGGTTTTTTTCTGTTCAAAACTTAATTCTTATAATCAGGTAAATTTCAGTCATTTACTTGAAATAAATTCAGTTTAAATCTGAAAGTATAGTTTATGGTTCATAAAATGCATCTGAAAAGTTATTGACTGTTAGTGCCCTTGTTATTTATTTCATTTATACATAAGTTTCTATTTGTATATCCTGATCATAGCTCCTGTTAGTGAGTTTTCTCTTGGCACAGCAGCTCCAGAGTTGGCCTTGGTGGTATTTACGCACAATGATTGGCTGTATTGATTCATTTCAAGGCTCAGAACCTCAGTGTTTGTGCAGAAGTAAAAGATTGATGCTCATTATGATTACCAACATGATTAACTACAGCAGCTTTTGTCAGCGAAATATTTTCTCTGCTCATTTCGAGAAACCATTAACTATTTAAAACCTTTCCCTGTGAAACTGCGGGAACCTGTAAACGTCAGAGCGGTGATGGATGTCGCCACAGAGGCAGCCCGCAGGAAAACAAGCCCGTCTAAATGTGGCTTTGAAGAAAAGGAGCTGTCCTGATCAGAAACTTGGGTTCGGAGGCAGCGCGCCCCGCCCTCTGGCTCTTTATAAGCACCGAGCCTGTTGGCAGGACGCTCAAACAAAAACAGGAACACTGGAGACCGCATCGCTGTTCATGAACTCGTGGAGGTGAACTCTGGCTAAGACCGAACGGATTACACCGGCTGTTTCCTTTTTTTTTGACGGCAAGCAAAGACCACGAGTGGCCATGGATCTTCTCAATCACAACTACTTGAATGCGCGCAACCCATATGACTACACGTTCAATTTCTGGAACGACTATCTCGGGCTGACGACTTTGGTTACAAAGAATAACACGCTCAGCATGCCCCAGAACCCCAACTCCATCACCGAGTCACTCAAAGCGACTCTGGGTTTGGACGACTCCCCGGAGTGTCCGTGCGTAATCGCGGGCGGCGTTGGAGAGAGCGGACAGCTGGACTGCTGCTGCCCGTCCGGGAGCCCCCCGCCGCCCTCCATCCTGGACCTGAAGGAGCGGTTCTCGATCCTCAGCCCCTTCCAGAGCCAGCTGCCTGAGCGGGAGGTGGGGTTTGGAGGGAGCTTCGCGGGGTTCGACCTGTTTGGCATGGAGAGGAAGATGCGCAAACCCGCATCCAGGAGCAAACAGGAGCCGAAAATCTGCGTCTTCTGCCGAAATAACGGAGCGCCGGAGGAGGTGTTCGGATCTCACGTCCTGAAAACTCCGGACGGCAGGGTTGTGTGTCCAATTCTGAGGGCTTATACCTGCCCTCTCTGCAGTGCCAACGGGGACAATGCCCACACAATAAAATACTGTCCGCTGTCAAAGGACCAGCCATCCCAGCGACCATTAAAGGGGGGGAGGGCTGTGGGCGGTAAGAGGATGAAAATATTCTAAAACAGAGGAGACTATAAAGAAAACTGAATTGCACTGAACTATTTTGAGATGACTGTTTTGATTTGGGCTCTAGCCTTTATTCCTGTTTCATAAACATACTGATTTTATCTTTTTTTTCCTTCTATAAGATTTCTTATATTTTTATAGTTCTTTTATCCACATAGAATAATTTTATGCTTTATACATTGTTTCCTTCTAGTTTGTAGTCATTTGAGAGTGTGCATATAAACACACTCATGTATCAATAATCAAAAAGTGTGAATATGTTTTTAAAAAAAGTATTTTGGTCTTATAGGGAGATACACTGACATTATCACAGGGGATGAATGTCTCAGCCTATTTCTGCCAAGTATTTTTGTACAGCGAGGGAGGCTCGCTGCGATTCTCTGTCACGTCTTAGAAAACCAAAGTTATGTTTGCCATTAAAGAAGCTTTTGAATGTGTCGTTAATGAGTGCTAGTATGGGTCTGACTGGAGGAGGGAACTGTTTGATCCATGCCGCCTGCCTGAAAACTCCACCACATATTTTCCACCTTGCTCTAAAAGTAGACATGAGAGGAAACATCTTTGAATTAAGTAAAAACAATGTGGCCTCTGTTGTTTTTGTCATATGTTGCCAAACCTTTGTTCCAATTCATTTTGATGAGAAAATCATCCAAACTAAGAAATGAGAATAAACTCATATTTTATGTTTACATTCCCAAAATGAGGGTGACACACTGGATTTGTTTTGTGTCAGGTTTGTCTTTTATTTTTCCGGTTTGCCCTGACGATTTGTTCACCAGAGAGTCTACACGGGCAGGTCTGCTCTGCAGCATGAAGTGGAGTGAGTCCTACCCACCTTTCCCTCTTTGTGAGGGTGAAAAATAGCTAAATGAATGTTAGTCAACAACAATTCTGTTATTTCTTACCTGGAGAATCCCAAAAAAAGATGCAAACATGTGAATGTATGGCTGAAAGTGTCACCTGCAGGACTGCACGTGTCTGAAAGTTTTGTTTACCAAAGGAATACAACTGTGTTGAAGAAAATGGAAGATTTGCTGTGTTGTAAAAGAAAAAAAAAGATTTTTTTCCCAGTATTTTAACATTACAAGTGACTTCAGAGGGTGCTACCTCAACGGGATTTTGTACTTATATGTAAAAATGTTAACTACAGTTTATTGATGTAGTGCTGCCATTTATAATAAGGATTTTGATAGTATTTTTGATCTTTGTATAACATAATTTTATTTTCAATCTGTTGCATTTAACATGATGGAAGTGAATTTCCAGAAGCTACAAGCATTGCTCACCAAAAGGTGATTGTCTGTAAATAGTGATGATGCCCTCACTTTTTAAAGATTAGATGTCAAATGTTGCATTGAGAGTGTGCAAGAGTGGATACTGAAACAAAAACTACAATGCTGACAACAATTGCCACTTTTACCAGAGGTTTTTGATGAAATGATTAAGAGAAAAAAAAGAAAACACTGTTGAACTTTGTTATTTATATTTTACAATACTTTACTGTATGCTGCTGTGCAGAATAACATGAATTCACTAGAGAAATAAAATGTATCAAATATTCAGAGTATACGTTTGTGTTTTTGTGGCTTGTGTTCGACGGAGATTTTATTAAACACATGTGTTGTGCGAAAGTCTCAGGTTACTGTTTTACTAACTGATTTTGCGGTATGCAAGCTAATTAAATCAAGCGAGGGAGATTAGAAACAAAGACGTGGCTTTGAGAGCCATAATTGGTCTTCCTGCCAAATCTGTGTGCCATGTCCAACAGAGAATAAACTCCACTTTATCTTTTTGGTCAAACTCTGGCTGATCTGCTGCCCTCGCGTTCAGAAGACTCCTCTCAAGAAGACAAACACAGAGCTGCAGTTGTTCGTTGTTGTTTAGGGAGGTCTGCCCACACAGGAATGTCTTGGCTTATGCCTCTGTTCGCTCGGATCATGTTTTCACTGAAGTGGATTGAAAAGCTGGCCCTCCTGGCCTTCTCCGCCTGCCATCTGTGGAATGGCTGCAGCAGAATTATGGGGCTCAAAGGCAGGCAGGAAGCTTTGCTGCTGCTTTCTGTGAAAAAGTCAGAGTTGTGCAGCTGTGAGAGCTTATGACTCGACAGCAACTCGAATTGCTACAAATATCCCACAAATGAGAGAAATAATGAATGGAGAAATACTGTAATTAGTTTATGAATGGCCTTACTGTCTTCAGTCTCTCTGCACCAGAAAAACAACCCCTGTAATTGCTTCAGATTCTACTTTGCATATATTATAACACCACTCCTGCTTCTGTCTTCATGTGTTTCTCCAGCTGAGGCCGTGGCATTAAAAATGGATGACTACTAAGTGCAACAGGGATTTATCTGTGTGAGAACAGTGGTGAAAAAGCCTGGCAGGCTTACATTTCAGACAAACACAGTCATCTAACAGGTTGTATTCCCACCACGCCTTAGCTTCCATTAGCCCTTCTGCGGACTGGGTCCATATAATCAAGTTAAATGCACCATTTATGAGATATGTATCTTTCATGATCCTGTAATATGTCTTAGATTTTCATGCAACATACCATTTGTGTGCACAATAACAAAACAAATGTGCAGAGCAAAGATGTACTGCAAGCAGCTGAATGTCTGCCTGTGACCATAAAACAATGGTTCTGAACTGGACTGGTGCTGGGACTCATCACACTGCCTTAGTGACAACCTGTTACTCAAATTGAGGACATTTTTCAGGGCTAGAGTATCACAGCATGCCAACAAAAACAGAAACAAGGTTAAAAAACATGGCGGCTGATGAAAAGAATTCTTGGTGGGGCTTTGTGTGAAAATATTTCCATCCTTAATCCATTATAAATATTCTAATAAACAGTTGGAAAATTACTACAATTCCAAAAACAATCATGCATTTCCTTTCTGCAGATAAGCAGTTATACAAACTCAGTTATCAAATTTAGAGATAAATTAGAATATATTACTCAACTAAATACACAAGCCCACTGTGTGTGCCTTTCTACCAAACATAATAGCAACTGCAGTCAATAATGTCCAATTATTCACATATTATGTTGACATTAGTTTGTTTTCCAGCTTGAGTTTTCAGTCCCTGTGTCTCAATCTGCTCAAAGCATGCACACCTCAAACAGCAATACTCAGCTACACCAGTAGGTGGCCGTAACATGGCATAGAAATCCTGTTTTCACATAATCCTTTATGTATATATATATATATATATATATATATATATATATATATATATATATATATATATATATATATATATATATATAAATATAATATTCAGCCAAACGCTTCAGAACTCATTGGACGGCACTTTACAGTGCAGATGGACAATGACCCAAAGCACACTGCGAAAGCAACCAAAGACTTTTTTAAGGCAAAGAAGTGGAATGTTATGCAATGGCCAAGTCAATCACCTGACCTGAATCTGATTGAGCAGCATTTCATTTACTGAAGACAAAACTGAAGGGAAAATGCCCCAAGAACAAGCAGGAACTGAAGACATTTGCAGCAGAGACCTGGCAGAGCATCACCAGGGATGAAACCCAGCATCTGGTGATGTCTATGCGTTCCAGAGTAATTGACTGCAAAGGATTTGCAACCAAGTATTAAAAAGTGAAGGTTTGATTTATGATTATTATTTTGTCCCATTACTTTTGGTCCCTTAACAAGTGGAAGGCACAGATGCAAACTGTAGTAATTCCTACACCGTTCACCTGATTTGGATGTAAATACTCTCAAATTAAAGCTGACAGTCTGCAGTTATAGCACATTGTGGTTTTTTACTTTCAAATCCATTGTGGTGGTGTATAGAGCCAAAAATGTTAGAATTGTGTCGATGTCCCAATATTAATGGACCTGATTGTATATTCACACAAACCTAAAATAACTTTTGCGGCCTGTCAAAAAAGCAATTTCTTGCTATAAAAATGCATCTTTAAAATTTATGGCCATCGTATGTTAAATCCATGGCACATATCAAATGGGATCAGAAAATAACGTTTATCACCTCATAGACTTCCATTCAATGTTTTTGGGAGTAGGGCACCCATGGACAGGAAGTATGGGCATGACTTGTCTCCCTGACTATATAGTTATTTGCAGGCTGAGAACTAAACACAAATAACACTAATAGGTCTGATAACATTCTTCTTTCAGTACTGTTGTTTTTTTTTCCTTTCCCTGAGACTTTTTAGGAGGAACTTTGTTTGCTCTGGTTCCAAAAGTTCACAGTTTTCGATGTTTTCTGAAGACTCCCCTCTTGATGAGGTAGAAACTTGTTCTAAAACAGACACATTTGGGACAGCTCCAGAATTTAAAGATACTGCATCTTTATGTTCTGAAATTGTGTTAAGTTGAGTCATTTCAGAAACAGATGAACAGATTTTGGCCTCCATTTCTAAGGGAGTTAAAACTTCAGAAATGATCTCATCAGCTGTTTCTTTGTCATAGTTGATTTCTGTCTCATGCTTTATGGTTTCCATGTGCAAAGTTTCTTTAGAACCCACTTGGTTCCCCTCTAAAAGCACAATTTTCAAGTTTTCCGGTTCTGATTGTAAATCAGAAACCAGAATTGACTCAGAGGAGATGTTTTCTAAGAAACAGTTTGAGTGAAAATTTCTTGATGCTTTTTTTTGATGAAAGATATATTGAATGATAAAGTAGAATTATAGAATTAAAACATACAAAGAGACGAGTATTTCTTGGCCAGATCATCAGTTAATCACAGGCAGATAAAGCAGACACACACAAACACATTTATAGAGCTGAGACAATTAACCCCTAATCGATCACCAGGACAAAGCAATACCAACATGTCTCAGCAAAAAGGTCAGTTTCAATAGCGTTCTCCTATTTCACTGACCCACACTAAAGCAGGTTGAAAGGCTAGAAAGTTACAAAGCAGCAGAATTCATTCATGGGTATCATCATTTCACAAACTGGACGTGCTATAAAGATTCTCCTGTCGCCTAGCAACTCCTGGGGATGAAATTGAACAGAAGCCGAGAGTAGAAACCATCCCATTGAGAGAGGTAAAGAGGCTACCACCTTTACTCTTTATATTAGATGGCTTATTGGTTATTTGATTCAGGTTTGATTTTAAATGGGTAGGAAAAATAAGATTTATAATAGGACACGTTCACAACACAGTGCCCCTAGTGGTGATAAAAGCCACTACAATAACATTAATACCTGTGGTGTGGTACCTCTTTTCCACAGTCACTAGCATGGAAGGATTCATCATGACAGCTGTGGTGTTAATGAACTCTCCGTCAGAATTGCTGCTCTGACCATCCGTTGGACTTTGCAATAATAACTCTGTCCCTTGGAGGGCAGATTACAGCTTTGATGCTGTAATTGAAATTTCACAAAGGATTTATATGAAATCAAAACCTGCAGCTATTTGAGTGAGGTGGACAGGTTATTAAGTTTCCTGCACAGCATGATCAGCTTTTTTCTTGGTGGCTGTTTCACTGGTGCAGATGTACTGTCAGCTGAAATAATCATCAGCAATGAGTATGATCTGCACAGCAAAATAGCATAATGTTAACATTTGGCCAATGAGCATTACAGGCATTTCTGCTGTTTGCTTCAGCAACAACAAATCTATGGTCTGGCTTTAAAACAGCCTGGGTGTTGGCATAGAATAAAACACAAGACAGTAGACTCGTTTTATGTTCATGTCTGTTTTACAAATAACCCAAGAATGAAAGTTCCACCAGCTGCTGTTGCTGAGAATGTTGTCATGCAGGTAGCTGCCCTGGCCTGTTGTGAAAGGGCATCACAGGAAACAATAAATTGTTTATCAAGTTTCCTATCAGCGTTCTTCATCTTTAAGATTCTGCCTCACTCCAATATTGTCTTGTCTTATTCTACATGGCTCTGTTCAGCTGTGTGTCAGAGCACATAAACATCTTTTTTTAAATATTGAAGCTAAAATTAAAAAAAAGAAAAACATATTTTATGTTTACCTGCAGGAGTATTTTTTATGCCATATATTTGAGACATAGGCCCAATTTCAATACTCGCACTGCGCCCTACACCCTTCTGTGAAGTGCGCTTAGAGGAAGTACGCAGTAAGGCTTCGAGTGCGAAGTACACAAGTGTGCAAATAATTGCTGAATTGGGACAGTGAGCATTGCGTCATCGACCGCGACGCATGCCGGTTGCTGTTTGTGCTTTTTAAAAAATATTTTCTATTAACAGCTTTCAAACAAACAAACAAACAAACAAACAAACAAACAAACAAACAATTATTTGACTACATTTTTATTAATTGCTGTCCACATTTATATCTTAGTCTAAAACATTCAGAGCATGAATAAATATCATTAATCATGTTAAGATGAACTTATTTCACTTGAAAATACACGTTTTCAGAAAAGGCACTTGAGCCATTGCTCCACCTTCTTTTCAAAATTCCCACGCAGCAATGGATTGTGGGTAATACCCTTGCCCGAAGTCCGCATCACTGTGGACTTGGGCGAAGTGCGGATAAGGAATGCAAAATGGGCGTGGTCAACTTCCACCCCTTGGGAATTGGGACACCCTACGCACTCGCACCCCTGGCCGGGAACGCGCAATTGAAGGGTGCAAGTGCGAGTATTAGAATTGGGCCATAATGTGTTTCATTTTTGGATCACTTCTGGCTCAAGGGCTATATTTACACCATTTAAAATAAAATTTAATTCAGTAATGCAAGGGTGGTGCATGGTGGTGCAGGTGGTAGCACTGTTGTTATGCAGGAAGAAAGTTGCAGGTTCAAAACCCTGCTGCAACCTTCATGTGTGGAGTTGGGCCCAATCCCAATACTCGCACTTGCACCCTTGCGCCCTTCAATTGCAGTGCGGAAGTTGACCACACCCATTTTGCACCCTTAATCCGCACTTTGCCCAAGTCCGCAGCGATGCAGACTTCGGGCAAGGGTATTACCCACAATCCATTGCTGCGTGGGGATTTAGAGAAGAAGGCGGTGCAATGACTCAAATGCCTTTTCTGAAAACATGTATTTTCAAGTGAAATAAGTTCATTTTAAGACGATTAATGATATGTATTCATGCTCTGAATGTTTTAGACTAAGATATAAATGTGGACAGCAATTAATTTTAATTTAGTCAAATAATTGTTTGTTTGTTTGAAAGCTGTTAATAAAGATTTTTTAAAAAAGGACAAACAGCGACCGGCGCAGTGCGAGTATTGAAATTGGGACTTTGTATGTTCTCCCCATGCATTTTCTCCAGGTACTCTGGTTTCCTCTCAGACCAAAATCATGCATGTTGGGTTAATTGAATAACTCTAAATTGTCCTTAGGTGTGAGTGAGTGTGTAACTGTGTGTCTGGCTATTCTCTGTGGCTGGCGACCTATAGCCTATGGTGCGGTGTTCCTATTTTTATTTATTTATTTATTCTTTCTTTATTTAACCAGGAAAGTCCCATTGAAAATAAAAATCCCATTTTAAAGGAGTTAACGTTATATACAAAATGATATAAAGAACAACCTATGGGACGAAGTAGTTCAGAAAATATATGAAATGAATGAATAAATGAGCTCTGCAGGAGTCATTAGGTCATTTTAACTGATAGCTGAAAGTCTTCAGAGTGTCTTTGTGCAGACATTTTCATAGATGGTGCTTGTTTTATGTTAGTCTGTTTATTCCTGGGTCAGGGACATGGACTCCTCATTTATGTCTTGTCATGATTAATTAGGACTATTCATGTCCTATAAAGTAATGAACAAATCAATCAGCCCACTCTGATATGCATTAATACACGCATTACTCCTCTTTAAGTCACTGATTAAAACAAAAATGTGTAATGATGACACACAATGTCATTCAGCACACCTCTATATCTTTTTTATTGAGACAAGCAAGGAATAATTATAGCAAGAATTTTAATTAAAATGTACCATCAGGTGACTGGGAGTACTTATCACCCAGATTAAAAGAAATAAATAAAAAACAGATTTTCACTAGAAGATGATAAAGACTAATCTAAAACTCTCCATTATTCCAATCATTCAATCCATTAAGCTAATGTGACTCTGATGTTATTTAGGATGAAGTCAGACCACTTTGTTGCTGTTAAGTATTTACTGATTAAGGAGCTTTACTGCTCCACAGCTTCAGTCATTCATTTATATTCTATCCTTCCATTTTATTATAACATGTTATCACAGTGTTAACGGCTGGAAATAACTTACAGAGAATTCATTTGATGGCCAAAGCATTTCCCAGAATACACTTGCAATAAGGATGTTCCTGTCGCCTAGCAACTCCTGGAGATAAAATTGGACAGCAGCCAAGCATGAAAGTCATTCCACTGAGCAAGGTATAAAGGATACCATCTTTAGCCTTTTCATTATGGCCCAGGGACAATTTGGTGCCACATATCCGTCCCAAATTTGAAAAAGAATTGATGCGCCCATGTAATTTAGAAAGAGGTGAAAAAAAATGCAAGAGATGGATTCCCTCTGCTGTACAGTCTGACCTGTGTACAAGGTGTGAGTTCAGCTTCAGTTCAGTGATTTATCTTTATCGTTTATTTTACACTGAGCAGTAATCATGTTACAGCAGGCTGGAAAGGAAAATTGGATTAACTCAAAATTTATCTCAAGAAAAGCATTTCTCTAAAAAAAACACAATAATATTGTTACATAGCTATATTGCTGTATTAGCTTGTTTTAGTTGGTACTTTTGTTAAAAAAATAATAAAGGAACTTCAGTATTTAAAGATTAATTGAAAATTCTGTAAATTCATGACTATAAATGGAATTAAAAGTTGTAACTTGTGAAATGCAAACCTTATTTATCAGTATTCATGTCAGATTTTTGCAGCTAGTTTATAAAAATAATGTGAAGTAAAACTTTTTTTAATAAATGTGGTAAAACTACAGCATTGTTTATGCAATACAGGAACAAATTCACAATATCCTTGTGGTTGGGTAATCTTAGGTGTCATTAAAAAGGGCATACAGTCGTTATTTCAACAAATCTTCTGAGGTCTAGTATGAATGAATGCCTTGTGAGTCAGTTTCTGTGTACTAAAAGCGCTGGTTTTTCTGTTTCAGGAAGAAGAAGTTATTCATAAGACTGGGGGACAGAAAACAGCAGGATTTGGAGTCTTACTCATTATTATTCATGATATGCAAACATCTCTTCTCTAATTGGTTAACACTAACACAACTCTTCCGCTGCCTCTGTTCGCCCTTAATTCTTGAGTAAAAAATGCAACATTGATGTGTTAAATCCACAATAAACACACGCCTGAACATGTTCCGCCTTGTTGTGGAGTTGCTAATGCTAATGGTTAGCTTCTACTACGTACATGCTCTGCTCTGTCCTGGACACTAAAACAACAACAGCCTTCCCCGTCGTGAGCCAAGATGGGTGAGTCCATGAATGCTAATTTTCAATGTGACGTAGATCTGTGAGACTTTTTCTGATCCGAGCCTTTTCCCATTTTTTTCTTTTGGTGGCTAATGCAGGTGAAAGGTGTAGAAGGCTATATTTTAGCATTTAAAGGGACACTGCAACTTTTTAATATTTTTAAATCATTTTCTTGAGCCAGTATGTGCTAAAATTACCCTTTACAGGGTGAATGAAAGGCCACCCAGCCCCTGTCGCCCCCTGTGGCCAGAATATTCCACTTGCAACTTCACAGTTGCCAGTCCGGTCTGTTGGGACTTAAAAAAATTCAGCTTGACCTACCTGGCTGTGTAGTCTGGCTCCAGCATGTTTCCTGCATGTTTTAGATCATGAACACAGCTGATTTGTTTAACTTAGTGATGAACCACTCCTGTAGAAACTAATGAAGGCTAAGGAGACAGTTCAGCAGTTAGATTAAGGTGTTAAAAAGACGAACGCACAGCGAGGAGATAAGTTTTACTTTCGGTTTCACCAACGAACACTAGGGGGTGCTAAAAACAAGCCAAAACTGACTAGTGTCCCTTTATCGAGGAGATGAAATGTAGCGTGACTGATCATATTTTAAAAATAATAAGTTTTATACATTCCTTTAAGTTCAAATCAGATTTCTACTTTAGATCTTCTGCTTTGTTAGATTGGAGAACCAACATGAGAACATCTGTCTGGCGGTTATGTGCCGTTAGCTGGATTAAGGCCTGGAATATGAAACCACAGAGGGATCCTTCTGCATCGATCTCATCTTCTGCACATTTTAACACTTGTGGGTTTTCAGCCAATACAGCTGGACTTGTGAACAAGTTAAATGTTGACACAGAACCTCTGTCGATGATTTTATACATCAGTCAGCTAATGATTGGTTGAAAACATGCAGAAAGGGAGCAAATGCAAACAACAAAGAGATTGCCAGACATCCAGTCATGTTTAATGCTCCACTACTCCCAGTGGACACCTAAATATTGCATTAATGCAAATGTGTGTTGTGATAGCATACGTATGTGAAGCAGCCTTTATTCACATAAATAAACAGGTAATGAAAGCATTCATCTGACCAAAATGTTCATGATTTCTATTTGACCTGAACACAGATCACACAGAATCTGTAGAAACGTGTCAGTGTTTGATGCCGTTTGATATTTCCACAAATCTAAAAAAGAAACTGCTTTACTTCTCTTTGCTTTGACAGAAATGCACATCAGCTCCAACTCAAACAGCAACTATAAAATAATGCACTTGAGTAGCTCTTGCTTTTGTTCCTTGGAGTGAGGATTAAGAAACAACGCTGGTTCTTTCATGCACTCCAATTTGTCTCCATTCCCATCTGCTTAATTCATGCAGACACAATGTTCGTTAAGAACGGCCAAAGGCTGTTTTTGTGCGTGTCACCATTTTACTGCATTGATCATTGTAAAAGAGGTAAATTGATCTGTTTTTTTTTTTGTCTTCTCTTATTTAATAATGCATTGACTTAAAACTGCCACAGGGCAAAGAGACGTTGGTTCTCTCCTGCAAATGTTCCTGAAAAAACAACAACTGTAGTTTTCAGAGAAAATTGCAAAACAAACTTCTCTTTATGTAGAAATAAATAATAAATGGCTTTATCTTTGATTAAAATGTAAAGTGAACTGTTTTGCAGTAACAGTTGCTGCATTTTCCCACAATCTACTTTTATCCAATGACAGGAACTTGAGCAGATACAGTAATCTGGCTCTTTGGAACAATAATGACACCTGATACCAAAGTAGTGACTCACTGCTTTGAAGCATTGGATAATTTTCAGCAAAACAAACAAAAACTAACAAACAAACAATTAGATTTGGGAAATGTTTCCAATGAGCAGAATCACAAACATGACGTTAAACAGACAGAAACCAAATAAAAGATTATTTAGATTAAATATGAATAAGGAACGAAGGACACCCCGACACATACTGTAACCGACTTCACCCATTTCAAACACGTGACAGGTGCTGCTAAGAAGTGGTTCATTCATGGGTGGGATCACAGCAGCAGATCGGCCCAGCCTTCCAGTCAGCCCATAGCTTCTGCACACTTAATGTGTTTTTGTCAGTGGGAAAATTCCAGCGCTGCACTGGGTCCCATGTGGTTGTGGTTTGGGTAAGAGGCACAGTAATGCGTTTGTGACGCAAGAGGGAGGAAATTGTAGAAACTTCCTGCACAACTGTGCCTTTGTACCACTTCCAGGTGGACAAGTCCTCCAGTCTGCAAGGAAAACAAGACCTCTACGATTCACCCAGAGAGCAGCAGGAGGATGAAGCAACAGCTCAACCTTATGGCTGAAACACATGCTGCACCCTCAGTGTACTAGAAACAGGTGAATAGTGGAGCCTGCTCCTCTGACCAGTGTTTGACAGAGAAACAGACACACAGTGTTCTGGATGTATGGGATTTAAATCTGGGGTTTCTGCTGCTTTGAATCCTGCTGAAACTGCACTATAGTTACAGTGTTGGTGTGAGAAAAGTAATGAAATGATGCTGTATCTAATGTAAACATGATGCAATAAAAATGATGGGAAAATAGTTTCAGATGGAATTCAGCTCAAATGTTTAATCTCTGGCGCCATCTGGTGTTAAAGTATTTACAGTGAAAGTGAATGTCATAAATAAACAGATATGACTGACATTACTGCAGTTTAACCCGTTGTACCCTGTTATTGTTCAGCATTTATTTCCCTCCTATTTTTTTTGCTTGTTGACATTATTTGTTGACATTCCCTCTTTGATGTTAGAATCCAAACAATGGATGAGGAAGATTCTTTTATCATTTTTCATTTCAAATGTTGTGTTCATGTTTATTGGCTTGTAGTTTACAGAAAATAAACATTCTAAAACTGAAACAAACAAACAAAAATAACAATATATTTTCAAAGTTTCATTCATTCCCATATTCATTTTGTTACTTGATAGTTCCTAAATATTTTCTCTTTCAGTAACTTTTTAAAATAGAACAAACATCCACATAATTTGAGCTCATCACTGAGACTGTTCCATAGTTTGACTCCCAAAAATGTCACACATCTGTATTTAGTTCTGACTTCTGAATTCTATGAACCTGGATTTGAAAAACTAAACATGCTGAACAAACACAATATGTTTAGTGATATAACGTTTTATTACATTGTGAGTGCTGTAAAGTTCCTTCTTTTATTCAGACCAAACAATCGCAGCAGCAGATAATATCTGTTATGTGAAGAACTAAATGTATTGCTGTGCAACTGATGTAAGACAATAAACCAAACCATTGCACAGACAATTTACAACTTTCTATTGGTCGTGAATTTCCTGAAAAACGGACTTCTTTATTTTGATTACATGACACATACAAATAAATCGGTTACAATTATCAATCGGTTTTTAAAATCCCAAATTTCCACCAACGCTAAACTGAACATTACAAAAACACACCTCAGAGTTTACTGAAACTACAATCTGCTTTGGAATGGTTTTGCTGCTTGGGTTTAATTTTAAACTCAAACTGTAATTCTGGTTTCTGCCACAGGGTGTCAGACAGATCTTTCATTAAGGATTTTCAGAAAGAACAAATAACACACACACACACACACACACACACACACACACACACACACACACACACGCACACACGCACGCACACACACACACACAATGAATCAACAACAAAAGTTGAATATTAGTTGAGAAAATGAAACAACATGTCCAAATTCAAATAAATCAGGTAGCATACTGACTGAGGAAAATAAATGCAAATATATTTAAACACATTTACAACGCTGTGGATCATATATAAGAAGAAAAAACAAAATCTGCAATTTTTTTTTATCAAAACCTTATAGGCAGAAGTAAAAAGAAAGAAAAAACTACATTTTTTTTCTCACAATCAGTCATTATCAACTTATTGATCATGTTTACTTGGCTGATGACGTGCCACGCTCTTTAAAATGTAACTGCACATGAGAGCATATAGCATAAATACTGGCTACACCACAG
>SSNS01000368.1:619804-635890 GCA_006937985.1 Aphyosemion australe
TGTATTATTTTAGCTGTGAAAGTTTTTCCTGGAATAATAAACTGTGCATAACTTCAGAGCAGTTTGGGACGAGGTTTGCTAATCCTGAAAGTCAAACTTCATTAAAGCTTTTGATTTATCTTCCGACGTCCAGTCAAGTTTCTTTTTCCTTCCCTTGTTCTTTTCTTTCAGCCACATGTTGAGTACACCCATCGTGTAATGGACTTATTAAAAGCTAGGTGGTTTCCAAGCGTCCCGGCTCGTGCCTCTAAAAGCAAAATTAGGTCTGAGTGAAATCAGAGACGATTAAGGAACTTATTAGTTCTTGTCATTTTTCTTTTGGTGATACAATAAACATGGCTAATCACAACCATCAGAGCAGCAATCGCACTAACATTTCAATTTCACTCAACGAGTACACGGGCCTTGGCAATATTACTGCGCCTTTAAAGCAACACACACAAAAACTAAGCCCACAACTTTGACTGAACTAGTTTGACTGAAAGTAGTCTGGCTGTACCATTTAAATGTGTTTTATTGTTCCTTTAATAAAGGTAGAACTCATCACATTTCTGTCTACCCAACAAACAAACAGTTAAAACTGCAAATTATTGGACAATTTTACCACTTGTGGTTCACATAATAGCAATTAAACGTTGAAATAATTGGTTCTTTGACTTGCACTTTTGGTCAAAAATATAACCAAATTGTCTAGAAATATGACACTCTATTTTTAATAAATACATGATTTTGTAATTTAATTAAAAAAAATGTTATATTTATTTTAGTTTTGAAAGATTTCCTTGAAAGGGGTTGGAAACCAAACGGTGAGGAAATTATAAAAACAAAAGTCACTTCCCACCTAGAAGGCTTCAGCTGCCACCATAAAAACACAAAATACTAAATCTTCTTCCATTGGACTGTTTGCACGTTTTAAAGTTTGCTCTAGATGCACCTCAACACTATTATTTACTGCTCCTTTGCTCTTCTGACATTTGACTTACAGTGGGGCGAAAAATAATTTAGTCAGCTTCCAATTATGCAAGTTCTCCCACTTAATAAGATGAGAGAGGTCTGTAATTTTCATCATAGGTATACCTTAACTATGAGAGACAAAATGAGAAAAAAAATTTAGAAAATCACACTGTCTGATTTTTAAAGAGTTTATTAGGAAATTATGGTGGAAAATAAATATTTGGTCAATAACAAAATTTCGTCTCAATATTGTGTTTACAGGTCCTTCTCAGAAAATTTGCATTTTGTGATAAAGTTCATTATTTTCTGTAATGTACTGATAAACATTAGACTTTCATATATTTTAGATTCATTACACACAACTGAAGTAGTTCAAGCTGTTTATTGTTTTAATATTGATGATTCTGGCATACAGCTCATGAAAACCCAAAATTCCTATCTCGAAAAATTCGCATATCAGAAAATAATGAACTTTATCACAAAATGCTAATTTTTTGAGAAGGACCTGTATACCCTTTGTTGGAAATGTTTGAGTTCAAACATTTTCTGTAAGTCTTCACAAGATTTTTAACACTGTTGCTGGTATTTTGGCCCATTCCTCCATGCAGATCTCCTCTAGAGCAGTGATGTTTTGAGGCTGTTGCTGGGCAACATAGACTTTCAACTCCCTCCAAAGATTTTCATGGGGTTGAGCTCTGGAGACTGGCTAGGCCACTCCAGGACCTTGAAATGCTTCTTATGAAGACACTCCTTCGTTACCTGGGCGGTGTGTTTGGGATCGTCATGCTGAAAGACCCAGCTACGTTTCATTTTCAATGCCCTTGCTGATGGAAGGAGGTTTTCACTCAAAATTTGACGATACATGGTTCCATTCATGCTTTCATTTACAGAAAAAACAGCCCCAAAGTATGATGTTTCGACCCCCATGCTTTACAGTATGGTGTTCTTTTGATGCAATTCAGCATTCTTTCTCCTCCAAACATAACAAGTACAGTTTTTACCAAAAAGTTTTATTTTGGTTTCATCTGACCATATGACGTTCTCCCAGTCCTCTTCTGGATCATCCGAATGCTCTCTAGCAAACTTCAGACGGGCCTGCACATGTACTGGCTTAAGCAGGGGGACACGTCTGGCACTGCAGGATTTGAGTCCCTGGCGGCGTAGTGTGTTACTGATGGCAGCTTTGTATCTTTGGTCCCAGCTCTCTGCAGGTCATTCACTAGATCCCCCCGTGTAGTTCTGGGATTTTTGCTCATTGTTCTTGTGATCATTTGACCCCACGTGGTGAGATCTTGCATGGTGCCCCTGATCAAGGGAGATTAGTGGTCTTGTATGTCTTCCAATTGCTCCCACAGTTGATTTCTTCACACCAAGCTGCTTACCTGTTGCAGATTCAGTCTTCCCAGCCTGGTGCAGGTCTACAATTTAGGTGTCTTTTGACAGCTCTTTGGTCTTGGCCATAGCGGCGTTTGGAGTGTGAGGATGTGGACAGGTGTCTTATATACTGATAACAAGTTCCAACAGGTGCCATTAATACAGGTAACGAGTGGAGGACAGAGGAGCCTCTTACAGAAGAAGTCACACGTCTGTGAGAGACATAAATATTGCTTGTCTGTAGGAGACCAAATACTTATTTTCCACCATAGTTTGCTAATAAATAATCTCAATTAAAATTTCTTTATTTTAAATTTCTTTAGTGGAAATCATTTAAACCTGATGTGTTTTAAAGTTTTTCAGATACAAACCTCTGAAGAAAAGACCAACAACAATGAATAAGACTTATCTTGTGAAAATGACCAAATTTTATACAGATTAACAGTCTGTGGTCAAAGAGAATCACAGCTTTCATTACACACCACCACCACCAGGTGGGTAACTGCTACACGGAGATAGCTGAGAATGACGTCACTATGAGAGTTCACCCCTAAACACACACACGCGCGTGTGCATTCACGCACACACACACACACATCTTATCTACAGCCCTTTCTGCTCTTGCACAGTTTGCAGGGTTAAAATAAACGTTACAGCTGAACCATATTGCGTCCTCCCTCCTCTCACCATATCCTTTATTCACAGGCGCGTAATTGGTAGTCAATTGGAGCTCCCCCTTTGCCTATTGTGGGCAAATTTTGCTCTGACAGAGTGCGGAAGATTAATGGCTACAAGCAGCCAAGGGAGGCTCGCCTCAGCAAGCATGAGCGCCCTAAATTCATTACACCAATTTCCCCCTGTCTTGCGCTCCCCTACTTCCACCCACAAGAGAGAAAAAGGGGGGAAACAAGTATGAAAAGGGATAAAAGCAAAATAGTCACATGGTGAAAGATGGAGAGAGTTGAAGAAACAAAGGATTAAAAGGTGATGTTTTTCAGAGGTCACACACAGACAGTCTGGCACTGAAGCGTCAAAAGAGGGGCTGATTTGTGTTGGAGTAGGTTGCCGTCTGTTTAAATTTCAGCCTCCGTTCACTGATGGAGTATTTACAGACACACACACACGCACACACACACACAGTGGATATCTTTTTTTTCGATCTCTTACCAAATCTTTTATTTTCCAGAAATGAAATATATTAGGAAAACTTTCAAGATTTCCTATCAAATATAAAGGAGGTCATTTATACAGCTCACTTAATGTACAATTAGTGGTTTACTAATAAATTAAAAACCTAAACGTCTTTATTTTAATTTAAACTGCGTTGCCAACACCTATTAGATTCCTAAATTCCTGCTGAGACGGGAGGAACAGCTCTATACCAGACCCAAGCACGTCACAAGCTTCCATGGCACATTTAGATCTTCGTCATTAGCCATGGATCTGCTGGCTCTAAAGCTGGACTGGCTCGGATGAGCAGGAAACACCTTGAACTTGGGAATGATAAGGTTGACCCGTCCCCATTTACTTGGGCCAGCCCGTAATTGCAATGATTTATTTCTCCTGTCAAAGCCAAACAGAATACCCTCCATCTCCTCTCTGCATTCCTTTGTCTCCCTCAGCCTTTCCCTGGTGTCTGCAGTTTCCCTTTAATCCTAAATAAAACCAAGATTTTTATGTGTGTGCACAATGTGTCCCCTAATTTATACATTTCTCTATGTCCATGTGTGCACACCATGTCGGTGTGTTTGCAGCTTTCTGGCCTCGACGACTTATCAACAGGGCCGTGTGCTTGAGTGTCAGATGCTTGATGCCCCCAGCAATGGCACCAAGCCCCAAGGACTCGCACAGACCAATGGCTGCCAGGAGTCCAGCTAGGGCCATCTCCTAGTGCCTCACAATGAACCTGTCTGTCAACTTGTCAACATCCCCCCTCCTTTCTGTCCTGCTCCACCAAGCCAAGAATCCCCAACCAGCTCATGTTTTTGATGCTTTCTGTCTGGTGCTGGGACTCTGGTTCTGGCCTGGACACAGTCTTAGTTGGAGCTCGAGCAGGCACCTCAGAAGCTAACACAACAAACATCCGTACCTGTAGCAGGCTGAGAAGAACAGGGAGTTCTTCAGGGCAAATCAACAGAAACAGTGTTTGCTTGAAGTGAAAGATAACTCAGCATTAAAAAGATAGATACTTGTTGTAACTAATAGAATAGAAAATTCCTTTATCGTCCCTCAGCGGGGACATTTTTTGTGTGTATTTTGTGTCACTAACTTAGGCTTAATGAATTATTTTGGTTAGCTGATTAAAACATCAAAATTGCAAAGCGACTTCCCATTATAAAACAATATTGATTACTTAAAGCTGGGGTACATAGATTAAAACTAAAGTAACTTGTGGTGATGTCAGAAGAAGCCGTAAGTTCGTAATGGAGCAACCAAAACAACTATCAAAGCTACCAATTCCTCGACTGCGTTCTACTTCTCAAAGAAAATTTAAACAGTTTAAAAGTCCTTCAGCCAGTGGCGGCCGGTGACTTTTATTTTGGGTGGGGCGCTAACCACATATCACCACTAGGGGACGCAAAATTACCATTGATTCTTAAGCATCAGCGTCACACAACTGATGGTCACAGTAGCGCTTCCGGCAACAAAGTTATTCAAAAGTTTTTCGAATATATTAAGCATGTTTTTGACAAAAACATTCATCCATTCACCCATATATTACACAAACTGCACACACGCTTAAGGGGAGTAGGCTAATCTAATCAATAGAATCCACTTTCTACAAACAGAACACCCATAAGCTGTAAATAAACGTGAGGCCGTAAAATAGACGCTACACATATCCAGAAAAACACACAGTGACACAACGCAAGATATTCACAGAAGCAGCCGGCGTTTAGATTAAAGCCCAGACTCACAAACAAAAAGTACCACTTAGTTCAAACCGTATGGAGCGGTGCTAGCCGCTAACGAGGCAGCATGCTGTTTCCTGAAGCCAAAAGCTAAAATGAGGCTTACCTGCAGGTTATGGCCATAATCCGTGTGGTGTAGTAAAAATAATCCACTCGGTTCGTGAAATTCTACATCCCAACGTAAAAGCTTAGCTGATCAGACTGTTTGCTGGCATTGTTTTGCCAAAGACAAGAGTTTGCCCGCCCGCATTCATCATTTTCCTGTTTACGTGGATTCTCTCCCTGTGATTGGTTAACACGAAAGCCAGCCAGCTGAAAAAAACTCAACAACAAGCAATTCGATTGGCTGAGGTTTCACACATTGGAACCTACTAGTAGCATTTGCTACGTCAGGTTTTGAAGCAATTAACTTTATTTGTCACTGATGATTTCACAATTATAGCAAAGATGGCTAAAAGGTTGGACAACAAAAAAATATTCAGTGGAAGTAGTGTGTTGCTGCTGTGACAAATTGGCACAGATGGAGCCACACTGTGCCAGCCTGTGGAAAGTTTTCCCCTCAGGGCGGGGTGAACAACCCGACCAATCAGCGATCTCCTCCCCCTGGTCTGAGCAGAATTCACCCGGTGAGGCGGCGACGATCGCTAAAAGATGCGACCAACCGCTCTCCTATTCTTTCCCGTTGTGGACGGTTTGGAGACCCACTGCACATGCGCCAGTTAGCCCATATTAAGTCAATGGTAAAGATTGCTGCGCCCGCGAGAGGACACGTGACAAGTACGTCGACGATTCGGCCGTGTTAAAAGTAAAAAAAAACATTATTAAACACAGATTACACACAGCACTTAGTCCATATGGTGTGTATAGATCGTTTAGTTCACTTTTATGTTTTTTTAAATATATTTTGTGATTCCTATCTTCTTCTTCTCCTTCCTGTGAGTGGTGGGGCGGCGCCCTAGCGCCCCCTATGGACGAGCCGCCACTGCCTTCAGCCAAACTCGCCGCGAGACGTTTATAACAGTCGAGGAGAATTTACATTTGAGACAAAATATAGAGGGAACTTTTTGATCTACAAAGACTCAAATCTGATGAAGAGTTGGCCAAGTTTCTTTTGGACAGGTACTAAGGAATTTATTGTATTTTAGAGAATTTTCACCATTTTTTAAAATAAAAGAAATAATAGTGCAGATAAGCTTTGCACGCTGCATTTAGCTACTATAGGCTACTATGGTGCTAGCTTGAATGCTAACTCAACCTGCATTAATTGACGTCAGTCTGTTCAAGCTAACTGTGGAAGAAGAGGGAGGGAAATGAAAAACATTCATCTTTTGTGGATAGGAGCTAAGTGATTAGCATAGCGTTCAACTTTACGCTACATCGCTGTTTTATCTCTCTGTTGACTTTGCTTTCCTTGTGCATGCATGGTATGAGGCGTGGCTTTCAGCCCCTTCCGGAAGGGAAGGAACAGGGGCACGGGCTGTAGCGTTCACATTTCAAAGTCTCCTCCTCCTCTCCTTGATGATGGGTTAGGGTTTTAGGCTAACCCTAACCCTACAGACCACAGCTTTAAGTGTGCAAGCAGCAAATATGCACTTACTCTATGAAGCCTTTTTGAATACCTCCCTTCTTGTGCAGCATTTACTCAGCTGTCACGCTGTTTTTTAAATGTGTTTTAGAAATAAAAAATGACAATAGTATATTAATGACTGATTAGTGAGCTGAGACCAGAATTTCATCAGGTTACTTTAAAATTTAAAAGTAGTTTGTCACATTCCGAGACTTTTACTTTTATAGATCTTCTTCAGAATGTCAAGGTTTTATTTGAACAAGACATAACTTTTTCGTTGTCATCATTAGTATGATCAGATATTCCTTTACTGGGTTCAATTTCTGAGTTTCGTTGAACCAGATAAAAAAAAAAACACCTCCACCCCCTTCATTCTTATCCAAACTCACATTCAGTACCTAATAACAAGCAATCCTTCTTTTCTAACTCAGTCTCAGATTTTAATTGGAAAAGATTTTATGTCTCTGATTAACATTGGTGTGAAGGGAATCTCAGCTTTGCAGCACAGTGAACTTGCAATAATGGCAGTTTAGTTCAAGATATAGATATGCATTTTTTCACTTGCCCTGGCCTTCAAAGCTTTGGGCAGATTACCGTGGAGAAAGTTTAATTTACGAACCCTCTCTGGTTCACAGTTTCCACCCAGCACCTGTTCAAAACATGCACTGAGCACCATTTTCATGCTGAGGGCCTGTTGAGAAAAGTAACAGTGGAAGTGGGAGCACAGGTCAGAGATAAAAAAAAAATCTATACCATTAGTTTATTTTATTCCCTTTTCCACTTGCGCAAAAAAAGACAGAACTTTAGGGGTTTGCAGGCTTCAGAGGCCACCTCCAGGCCACCCAATAAATCAGTAAAGGCGAGATAGATTCATTGATAGGAGAACATCATAAAAGCCTCTACTGTCATAATGAAGACAAGGTGTGCAGACAGGTTTCTCTGCAGCTGTCTCAAAATGGAATCCAAGCAACTTTGCAGGGTTCCACTTAGCACCAACCTTCTCAAAGCCTTGGAATCAGAAAACCCTCCAAATGTTTTGCATTACTGTCGGAGTTCACTGGAGCTGGGAACCGTGGGTGATTTGGAGATGGCCAGGGGTGTGGGTTATGAGGTTTATTGAGAGAGATAGGGCCAAAAAGCCATGGGTGCAATGGGTAACAGCAACCGATCATAAAGATGTCACAAGAAAACTTCAGGAGACACAAAGTCTCAATTTCAGCCAAGGCACTGGCATCCAGATGTGAACACACTGAGCAGCAACTGGAAGACAACTTGCCCTGTCCTTCATGCCAAATCTAAAACTAACAAGCAGAACCCCAGAGTTCTTTTGAAGTGGGCGCCAAGAGGTGTCCAGAACCTTAACGATGCATAATTTATTACAATTCTGTCGAGCTACAAGGTCAAAGTTTGTCAGGTAAAAAAAATAAAAAATCTCCTCATCCTTTCTTTTTCATAGTGCCTTTGGCTTAGTTTTATTTCTCCCATTATCTTCTTTCCCTGCACCTGCTTAACACGTTGACTTTATTTATGACCTTTGTCAAGCTGCTGTTAAGTGTTTTATGTTACTGTCACCAGCTGAGAAAAGATGGTTTGCATGTGATGATGATGCCAGTTGGACTAATTTCTCCATTCCTAAATTTAAAGCTATATTTTGTAATTTGAAAATGATTGAATGCTCCTTCCCAGTACTGCTTATACAATAGCAGGATCAAGCAAGAGTTAGATCAAAGCATCAGCTCTGGTGGTAAGAAGGAGCTTTGTCCAAAAAATAACCTGTTTGTTTATGTGTAACCCTGAGTTTTTTCTATGGTCATAAAATTTGCATAGACACGAGATTCTGGAGTGATGGACTTTTGAAGTGATGGAAATGAGCATTCTTGGTAGGGTGGCCAGGCTCAGTCTTTTAAGGAAACACGCTGAGCCATCTAGGAGTATCAAGTAGAGGTGCTGCTCCTCCAAATTAAGATGAGGTGGTTCAAGTACTGTGATCAAATTCCTCTGAATGCTTTCTGGTCATGTTCTAATGGAATGAGACTTTGGTACAGACCAAGACAGCATGTGTGCTCTCTGGTCTGGGAATGCCTTGGGATCCATCAGGAGGAGCTGGAGTGTGTCACTGGGCAGGAAAATGTCTGGACTTCCCTCTCAGATCTATTATTTATTTGACCACAAACACAGACGTGCAGAAAAAAAATGGATGGATGGATGGATGGATGGATGGATGGATGGATGGATGGATGGATGGATGGATGGATGGATGGATGGATGGATGGATGGATGGATGGATGGATGGATGGATGGATGGAAGATTTTAAATGAACAGTACCAAATACCAATACTAATACCAGTATTTGAACTACAGACTAAAACTGTTTATTAAAGGAGACATATGACTTTTTTTAAAATCAAAGACCAAGTTCACTGAGAGAATGATGTTTACTTGTTATTGTTAAATATGATCAGTCACACTGAGTTTTTCATGCAGGCTGAACATGAAAATAGTCTCGTACACCTATCTCCTGCATTTGCTTCCGATAGAAAATAGACGATGAAACGCTAAGATTTGAAAATCCTGACAGATCTATGTCACACTGTCACTTAAAGTTCATGGACTCACCCATCTTGACTCACGACGGGGAAGGCTGTTGTTGGTTTAGCGTTCAGGAAACAGCAGAGAACGTCTCGGCTAGTAGAAGCTAACTGTTAGTATTTACAACTTCATAACATTGCACAACTCTTTCAGGCAAGTTATTTGTGGAGATAAAACATCGAAGTTGCAGAGCGAACAGTCAGTGATAGAGTTACACTGCTGTTAGCCACCTGCAGTCTTCTGCTCCCCACTCCTATAGCTAACTTTTACTTCCTGAAACAGGAGTGCCAGGGGTTTTTTTCCACAGAGATCGACTCACAAAGCATTCATTCTATGGTCAATACCAAACATGTTTATGAAGTTTTTGCACTAAATCCTTCTCACATAAAGCAGTTTCAGGCTGTTTTATTGCTGACATTTTCAGTACCTTCCTGAATGAGCCGTTTCAGGGCTCTGTCACTTTAAGAAAACAAGTTGGAGCTGGCCACGCCCACCCCTCCCCCTCTCAGGCTGTAAAAGGGAGCCTAAATCACTCCCATCTACTTCTGGTCCATGAGTCCTCTACTGGCAAAACATATGAATGGGAGTCTATGGGTCGATAAAAGTTCTTTTCTGATCCCGTTTGGTACAGTATGTGCCATGGATTTAACATATGATGTCTGTGAATTTTACATTTTCATTTTGAGACCAATTAAGAAAGCACTTATTTTCGACGGGCGGCAAAAGTTACTTTACATCCTGTGTGAAAATATGTCATGAGTGAAAATACGTACAGGACTCCAACTGCTCGTCTCACCAAATTTACATCATCAAACCAGACAAGGAGAACAATGAGAAGAAAAATGGCTGAGTTTAGCGAACTTTGCATCCTTCTGGAACATGTCAA
This sequence comes from Aphyosemion australe, assembly GCA_006937985.1. NCBI lineage: Eukaryota > Metazoa > Chordata > Actinopteri > Cyprinodontiformes > Nothobranchiidae > Aphyosemion > Aphyosemion australe. The sequence goes on from SSNS01000368.1 coordinate 630,088, forward strand.
TGCTTCGGCCCTCGTGTACCAACCCAGTTTGCCTTGCTGACCAAAGATTCTACCTGTTCCTTCTTGGACTTATGATTTTTTGCTTGCCACATGTTTTGAACCTTGCCTGACCTTTTTTGACTCTGTCTCTGCTCACCCGACCACGGATCTGTTTGCCACGGTTTATGCCTGATTGATTTATGCTTGAGTTTTGCTTCACAGAATTCCTCCTGACTACAGTTCTGAAGTCACCTGCCTCTGAAGAGACCCTGGAAGGCCACCCTGAGAGGGTAAATTTACTAGATATTGTTTATTCTGTTTCTCTGACTGCTAACAATTTCCGGTCCGTTTCATACCAGATGTTACTTTCTGAGGACAGACCCCGGCTGAAACACCCGATGCATTTTCTATCACTGTTTGTTAAACATAAAACCATTTCTAACTCTCAGTTGGTTGGTGTGTGTGTTTCAGGGCAACTATCTCCCCTTTAAATAATCAAATGTAATGATGTAAAGGTTTACAAACAGGTGCTTCTCTAAACCCCTGATATTCCAAACTTCAAAGGTCTACTGTCGTCTACAGCAGGTGAGAGATTGTCTTTAAATTAATTACAATAATTCATTCAGGACGCACTCATTCAGTATGAATATAAGTGATATCTCATTCAAGGTGTAAATCAGGCGCCGCTGGGACACCTGGTCACAGACAATACTGAAACAGATTTTTCTTAAGCACAGTTTAAACTAGAAACCAGATATTCCTGGTGGGGTTCCCCTAGCCTTTTGTTGAGGCTAGTGTGTAGCTTAAATATTTAAGAGCAACAAAATGTGAACAAATTTGAAGCCATAAACAATAAATTTCCTTCGTTCTGTTTAAAGCCCTCCGTTTATTCATTGCTGCCATGTGAGGCTTTGCACAGTCGTGTGCAAAAGAAACAGAATGATGTAAACAGAGAGAGATGTAGAAGAAGAAGAAGAGGTGAAAAAAAATCAAAGAAAACCTCTGTCTTGGAAATTTACTACTCTGACGAATTTTCCCACTGCTGCTTGAGCAAAGACAGCAGCGATGAATGTTTTGAATCTGAGGTCTGACTACACAGGAAGGGTGGCAGGGCATCAGCCTTTAAATGGCTTTAAGGATCTTGTTATCATGTCTACAAGTCTATATAAGTCCGCCTTAAGGGAAACTACTATATGTTCTTACTCGGATGTTATTATCCTTAAGCACTGGTCATGGTGATGTGAAGGTGGATGTGCTTGAAATGGGCTGTAGTTCTCTTCCAAAACACAAGGGGTCACTACTGAGAACTATTGCCACAATATAGCAGGAATGACTTGTTTAAGGCATACATGAAGTGAAGTCCCTAAAGACACCAACTTAGGCTGTGTTCGAATCCAGGGGTTGGATGTTTGTGAGAACGTGTACTCAATAGTCCACCGAGATCGGGTCTTTCATCTACCGCTAAATCCGGAAATAAACAGCTCTGAAATCGAACAGCCTAGCATCATAAATCCCCGCCCCTAGATCCTGTCACGAAGGTCATTTGAGGTAATTTGTTAAACAGAATTTTTTGGAAATAACTAACTAACAATGCCTATAAACAGGCTTTTAATTTTACTTGAACCGTATTTTTTTATATAAACTTACATTTGAAAGTGTACTGCTCTGCTGTTCCTTCTGCCATTGCGAATTTGTAGTACCACGGCCGCTGCGCAAAGCATCCTGGGATAGCCTCTGCCAGCAAGGATCCACCTGAACCATCCTCGAAATTTGGGTGAAACAGGGACACATCCGAGGATGCATGGATGAGGATCCTTCTAATTCGGACAGCACTCGTTGCTTCGCTGTGACGTAATCGGCCTCAAAATGCGTCCTCACAAGCCTCCAACCACTGGATTTGAACACAGCCATAGTTTTTCACACAGACATATATACGTAGACACCTCGTGGACTGGCGTTGCCTATTGGAGCTGCCGTAGTTTTATTTATTTATTTAACATATGTAGGGAGGATTAACCCCTTGAGATGATACATCTCGTTTTCAAGGGGGTCCTCTATTACGTCAATACAGCAGTGTACAAGACAGCAGAACAAAAATACAGTTACAGACAGTGTTACATCACCATACACACACACACACACACACACACACACACACACACACACACACACACACACACACACACACACACACACACACACACACAAACACAATGGCTCACAATGCTCAAACCCACCCCACCCAAAACATACCCCACCACAAACATGCTATGAGGACCTTAAACATTATTGTTCAATAATGGTAAACAATTAATAACACTGGCAAATATTCCTGAGATTTTCAACCAGAGCTCTTCGGAATGTTGTAAAAGAAGATATGGAGCGGAGAGGTAAAGGGAGATTATTCCAATCGTTAGGAGCCTTAAAACAAAAAGCATATTTCCCTACCTCTCTTTTCATTCTAGGAACACTAAAAAAGATCTGAGCATCATGTCTCAGAGTGTGAAGCCAGTTATAACGTACTAAATGTGACTTTAGATAATCTGGATAGTTAAAATAAAAACTTTTAAAAATAAACTGTATCCAGTGAAACTCTTTTACTTTTTGTTCTTTATAAATATATAAAAGAATTACGAAAAAACACACAGTATGAACGTACCAAAGATCCAGTGAAACTGTCTCCTGGCCAAAGGTGCAAACCAGGACAACTGTCCATACATTTCACAACAATGTGTCCTAAAGGGACAACATAACACAAAACAACAAAGACTATTGTATGCCACATCAAGAGAATGCAGACAAACAAAATAAATTAAAATATAAAATCCCATCAGGTAGGCTAGAAAAGTCAATAGTAATTCCACGTGATCTGTTTTCAATAGAACACCGGTTGTTGCAACCGTAGACTGAACAAAAACAGGCATAGTTGTTCACTCTGCATTGACTTTGGAGAGTGAGGAGACCCATCCATTATGGCGGTAATGCTGTTACGCTCTCCAGCGCCCAATGGGGCGTCTACATATTCATGTCTATGGTTTTTCATAAAATTTGTGTTACATTTGTAGTAACAATTTTTTAAAACTTTTTTTGCTAATTATTATAAACTGAATACAAGAATAGTCTTCTCTTCCCCCTGACCTTCGCACCACTCACTCTCTCTCACTTTCTAAATCAAAACTCAAAACACACCTGTTCAGTAGGGATGCGAATCTTACAACAACTCGCGATTTGATTCGATTCCGATTCTCGGGGTGCCGATTCGATTCAGAATCGATTCTCGATTCAAATCGATTCACATTCAATATTAACAAAGAGTGTCAGTTCCAGAATTAACTACTTTCTTCTGCAAGTTAGCAAAAGCTATGGGAAATTGTTATTTTAAGAAAACAGGTTTTGTTCAAGAAAATGCTAATTTACAAGGTAAAATAAAGTGATTCTAAAACTGTAAACAGAGGCAATCTTTTGATGAAAAGGCAACATTTATTTTTGCTTATCTTGTAAAATTGAACAAATCTTTAGTTACCTACTAGTAGCTTTTGAAGTAATGCAGTCAAATACTTTTCAAGTATGTGTGGCAACAAAGTTTAACATTATGAAAACTAACAGGCACTAATTAGTCTTAACGAGCATCAATTATGCTGCACGGTGCACATGGCATGAAACAAGTCAAACTAAACAGGATAACACCATTTAAACATTATAAAACATAGTGAACTTACTTCTTTACTCATAAAACACATACAGGATAATAATAAAGGTAAGTCTCTGTCGTATTTCAGCAGATTGCAGCGTAGGAGCACACAGCAGAGCAACTACAGCTAGCCTGGTGCGCCAGCAATGATGCGTTCAGGGACGCTAGGAAATAATGCAGTTTACATAAAGACTTTCAGACAGAATCGATTCTGAATCTTTATGAATCGATTCTGAATCTTTATAAGTAAGAATCACGATTCCAATGCGAATCGATTTATTCAGGCACCTCTACTGTTCAGACAAGCTTTAACCACCTAGTTTTAATTATAATGTCTTAGTGTTTTTATATATTTTTTAACGTTTTTATCTTGCTCTATTTTTATCTTGTACAGTGTCCTTGGGTGACTTTAAAAGCGCTTTTAAATAAAATGTATTATTATTATTATTATTATTATTATTATTATTATTATTATTATTATTATTATTATTATAGTCTTAGTGCACTACATTTTGATGGAGTAAGATTCCTTCAATAAATATGTTTCCATTTTTTCTTGCTTCTGTTGTCATTTTTTTTGTGCCAATTACAGACACTGCTGTTTATGCATGCAAGGTTAGGAATAGCAAGAATGAAATTCTAATAACGCCAGAGCTTTAAAGTCTCTTGCAGTCAATGATTATTACACATGCTGATTTGCTGCAGGTGACCTGCAGATGGTAAAAATGTCCGGTATTTGATATAGCTCCTTCTAGAGTCCTAGAACCCGCCAGTTACGCAGCAGTGTTAAATGTTCTTAGAGTTGTTTGATATAATAAAGCAAGAGCAGGGAAAGGAGGCCATCGTTTAATGTGCTTTACCTGGAACAGCTCACAATATAGCTTTTTTTTTAAGATGACTGAGAGCTTCTTGCTGTTTAACGTTTGGTAAATGTATTGTGGAAAAACACACTGTCAAACTCACACTGATGTATTATGTGTGCTTTGATGAATTGGACTTTAACATTTTATATCTGAACTGGGTTGATCGTTGAGTACGCCATGAAATGTAACATACTTAGTACATCCATGGTATCAAATAACTTGCAAAACTATGATTGATAAAAAGAATTAAAATGGAAAAAACAAACAAATTATAAAAGGTCTTAATAGATACACAAGTTTCTTCTTATATTAGGTGGTAAATAGATATTCTTGTTTTTTACCTGACAGCTTTCGCCCCTTTTATGATTCATACCTGAACATACAAAATAATATCTATATTCCACCTAATATACTTGCTTGATTAAGAAGAAACACGTATATTTATTAAGTTCACTGAAGCACGATTAATTTAATAAAGATGTGAACGTGGTCTTGGTAACAACTAAACCTAATTTCTATTTTCAGGCACCAGGCTCAAAACTAAGTCAAATACTAAAATCACGCCTGAAACCAGACCATAAACAGTAGTTTTCTGATAAATAATTGACATTTGTTGAAAATTCAACACACAAGTTCATACTTAAGTTGGTACAGCTTGAACCAAAGGAGCCCATATTCATATGGTGAAAGCACTGACAGCCAGAGTCAGTCACAAATCAGTCAGAACCTTCACCTGAAAGAATAAAACGTTCCTGGATGGTTACAACAAACACTAATAGGTTTCCTTAAAAATGTATTTGTGTTAAATCTCAAATGTCAACTAGATTAATTGCATTTCTAGCAGAAATGCGTTTGAATGCTGAATTGCTTAAAATGATAGCTGAAGGTGCCAAATAGCAGAACTCAAGCTTAAATTGAGCTTTATTGTCAAAATGAGCTTTATGGATTTGAAGATTTAGGAGCAAAAATCACTAACAAGTGTAATTAAGCCCAATAATAAAGTGGAGAAAAGAGAAAAAAATCCTAAACAGCAGAAAACTGAAATCTCAGTACATAGTTTTAAAAGGTGGACAGCTGAACTGTTTAAACAGCTGGTATTTGAGTAGGAATAGTTTATTAGTTAACTCTTCACAATTAGCTGAACTGTGAATTTAGCAGCTGAAACTGATAGATGAACATGCCTTAGAATTGAAGTGAAGTTGAAAATGAGTTTAATTGTCAAAGTTAGCTGAATGAAATCAAAATGAAACTGTTAGAAATAGCAGAAATT